>OY796887.1:38950565-39021411 GCA_963680785.1 Diplosoma virens | reverse complement strand
GCATAATAGATTAAGAAAGTTTAGGTTTATAAATCAAAATACACAAGTTGTGACTTCAAATTAAAAAAAAAAAAAAAAATTTCTTGGTTTTTACTTTTGAAACAACAAACTTAGCTATTGAAACGTGAACAAAGTAAAATGTAGGTTTGTTTCGAAAAGTTTGCTTGTAAAAAGGCAAAATTAAATTATGCTGAAACGTAATGTTTCTGATTTTTGAGACACAAACGGTTTCAACTAGTTAAAATTTCTGAAGTTGATTGATTTTTATCATAAAGTTAATTTAAAGCATCACATTTAGGAATAAACAGTTGCTAAAAACAGATATTGATTTGTAAATCGAACAACTTTTAACGCTAAATTTGCTATTTTTCAATTAAGACGGTTGCAACTTGAGAAAATCTGTGAAATTTTGTAATGCTAAACACCTTTTTAATGCAAAGTAGATTGAAAACATTTAAGTTACAAGTCAAAAATTGATATCTTTTAATGAGTCTATTAAACTTGACTAGTCAACTCTTTGTAAGTTTACTTTAAAATGTTTGTGTTGTTGTTTAGTATTTAAAAACAAACAAATCGATATTTAGTTAAAACCGTTAAAACCTCTTTTCACTTTGGAAAGAAAAACTAAGTAAAATGAGAACCGTGCAAAAATCGAAATATCTGTGCAACAATTATACAAAGAGTTTGACAAAATTACAACATTCGCACAATTAAGAAAGCAAAATTGTGATAAAAATTTTGAGATTGATTGTTGCTATGCATTGAAAAAATGGCAAAAATCTAAAATAAAGTAGAATTTTTTAGGGTTTGGTTCTAAAAACTAACAAACTTCTGCAACAAAGAAACGTACACTTTTTCGGAAAAATTTTTTAGATTTTTTAAGCTAGTGTTTTTGTAACTTTAAAATGTAAAACACTTGGAAGAAAGATAATCCTTTCAAAAAGTTAAATTTTTCACGTAAAAGGAATCTAGTGTTTCCATACAAAAAACTTTGCAATGTGCGATTCTTGAGAGAATTTTAAAATGGTGATAATTTTAAGAATCTGACCACAAAACCTCCGTCTGAAAAATGTATAAAATTATATTCGTGGATCAATTTTTAATATCAATTAATGAAGTTATTGGTTAAAACATTTATTTGGTTAAAGAAAAACTAAAGTATTTTTGGTTAAACTAGTGCAATAATTTAAAACTTGACCACAAAACGTTGTTGCGGAAAAGAAAAAAATTAAACAAAGGTATGACAAAAAGCAAGCTTGTTTAGAAAAAAAATTGAAAGTAGGTGCAACAAAATCAAGATTGTTAAGAAAAATTAAACAAAGATATGACAAAAATCAAGATTGTTAAGAAAAATTAAAGATAGGTACGACAAAAAATCAAAGAAAAATTAAACAAAAGCATGGGAAAATCAAGGTTACCAAGAAAAAATTAAGCAAAGGTATAACAAAAATCAATTTTGTCTAGAAAAAATTAAGGTTAGTTATGACAAAAATCAAGGTAACCGAGAAAAATTAAACAAAAGTATGACAAAAACCAAGGTTATTTAGAAAAAAATGGAAGTTAGGTGCGACAAAATCAAGATTGTTAAGAAAAAATTAAAGATAGGTGTGAGAAAAATCGAGGTTGCCAAGAAAAATTAAAGATAGATATGACAAAAACAAGGTTGTTTAGAAAAAAATTGAAGATAAGATAATAAAAATCAAGGTTGGCAAGAAAAAATTGAGGTTAGGTATGACAAAAATCAAGGTTGGTTAGAAAAAATTAAACAAAAGTATGACAAAAATCAAGGTTGTTAGAGAAAAAATTGAGGTTAGTTATAACAAAAATCAAGGTTGCTAAGAGAAAAAAGTTTTAAAATTAAATAAAGCTGTCTAAAAATCGAGCTTCTTAGGACAAATTTTTGAGAAAGTGAACATAAGTATGACAAAAATCAAGGTTACCAAGAAATAACTAAACAAAGGTATGAAAGAAATGAAGATCGCCGAGAAAAAATTGAAGATAGCTATAAAAATTAATGTTTTCAAGAAAAAATTAAACAAAGATATGACAAAAAATCGAGATTGTTAAAAAAAAAATTGAAGATAGTTATGAGAAAAATTAAGGTTTTCAAGAAAAAATGAAACAAAGGAATAACAAAAATCGAGGTTGTTAAGAAAAAATTGAAGATAGTTACGACAAAAATTAAGGTTTTTAAGAAAAGTTAAACAAAGGCATGACAAAAATCAAGACTGTTAAGAAAAAATTAAAGATAGATGTGACAAAAAATCGAGGATGTCAAGAAATAACTAAACAAAGTTATGACAAAAATCAAGGTTACCAAGAAAAAATTAAACCTAGATATAAGAAAATCAAGGTCACCGAGGAAAAAAATTGAAGATAGTTATAAAAATTAAGGTTTTCAAAAAAAACTTAAACAAAGTTATGACAAAAATCAAAATTGTTGAGAAAAATTAAACAAAAGTATGATAAAAACAAAGGTTAATAAGAAAAAATTTAAACAAAGGTATGACAAAAATCAAGATTGTTAAGAAAAATTAAAGATAGATGTGACAAAGATCGAAGTTGCAAGAAATAACCAAACAAAGGTATGAAAGAAATCAAGATCGCCGAGAAAAAATTGAAGATAGCTATAAAAATTAATGTTTTCAAGAAAAAATTAAACAAAGATATGACAAAAATCTAGATTGGTAAGAAAAAATTGAAGATAGTTATGAGAAAAATTAAGGTTTTCAAGAAAAATGAAACAAAGGAATAACAAAAATCGAGGTTGTTAAGAAAAAATTGAAGATAGGTGTGAGAAAAATCGAGGTTGCCAAGAAAAATTAAAGATAGGTATGACAAAAACAAGGTTGTTTAGAAAAAAATTGAAGATAAGATAATAAAAATCAAGGTTGGCAAGAAAAAATTGAGGTTAGGTATGACAAAAATCAAGGTTGGTTAGAAAAAATTAAACAAAAGTATGACAAAAATCAAGGTTGTTAGAGAAAAAATTGAGGTTAGTTATAACAAAAATCAAGGTTGCTAAGAGAAAAAAGTTTTAAAATTAAATAAAGCTGTCTAAAAATCGAGCTTCTTAGGACAAATTTTTGAGAAAGTGAACATAAGTATGACAAAAATCAAGGTTACCAAGAAATAACTAAACAAAGGTATGAAAGAAATGAAGATCGCCGAGAAAAAATTGAAGATAGCTATAAAAATTAATGTTTTCAAGAAAAAATTAAACAAAGATATGACAAAAAATCGAGATTGTTAAAAAAAAAATTGAAGATAGTTATGAGAAAAATTAAGGTTTTCAAGAAAAAATGAAACAAAGGAATAACAAAAATCGAGGTTGTTAAGAAAAAATTGAAGATAGTTACGACAAAAATTAAGGTTTTTAAGAAAAGTTAAACAAAGGCATGACAAAAATCAAGACTGTTAAGAAAAAATTAAAGATAGATGTGACAAAAAATCGAGGATGTCAAGAAATAACTAAACAAAGTTATGACAAAAATCAAGGTTACCAAGAAAAAATTAAACCTAGATATAAGAAAATCAAGGTCACCGAGGAAAAAAATTGAAGATAGTTATAAAAATTAAGGTTTTCAAAAAAAACTTAAACAAAGTTATGACAAAAATCAAAATTGTTGAGAAAAATTAAACAAAAGTATGATAAAAACAAAGGTTAATAAGAAAAAATTTAAACAAAGGTATGACAAAAATCAAGATTGTTAAGAAAAATTAAAGATAGATGTGACAAAGATCGAAGTTGCAAGAAATAACCAAACAAAGGTATGAAAGAAATCAAGATCGCCGAGAAAAAATTGAAGATAGCTATAAAAATTAATGTTTTCAAGAAAAAATTAAACAAAGATATGACAAAAATCTAGATTGGTAAGAAAAAATTGAAGATAGTTATGAGAAAAATTAAGGTTTTCAAGAAAAATGAAACAAAGGAATAACAAAAATCGAGGTTGTTAAGAAAAAATTGAAGATAGTTTCGACAAAAATTAAGGTTTTTAAGAAAAATTAAACAAAGGCATGACAAAAATCAAGACTGTTAAGAAAAATTAAAGATAGATGTGACAAAAATCGAGGATGTCAAGAAATAACTAAACAAAGTTATGACAAAAATCAAGGTTACCAAAAAAAATTAAACCTAGATATAAGAAAATCAAGGTCACCGAGAAAAAAAAAATTGAAGATAGTTATAAAAATTAAGGTTTTCAAGAAAAACTTAAACAAAGTTATGACAAAAATCGAGGTTGTTATAAGAAAAAAATTGAAGGGAGTTATGAAAAAATCGAGGTTGTTTAGAGAAAAAAAGTTTTTAAATTGAACAAAGGCATGACAAAAATCAAACTTTCTAAAAGAAAAATTGAGAAATTGAACATAAATATAGCAAAAATCAAGGTTACCAAGAAAAAATTAAACCTAGATATAAGAAAATCAAGATTGCCGAGAAAAAATTGAAGATAGTTATAAAAAATTAAGGTTTTCAAGAAAGAAAATTATAATTAAACAAAGAAAAATTAAACAAAGTTATGACAAAAATCTAGATTGTTAAGAAAAAATTGAAGGTAGTTATGACAAAAAATTAAGGTTTTCAAGAAAAATTAAATAAAGGTATGACAAAAATTAAGGTTCTTTAGAAAAAAAATTGAGTTTAGGTGTGACAAAAATCAAGGTTACCGAGAAAAATTAAACAAAGGTATGACAAAAACCAAGGTTGATAAGAAAAAAATTTAAACAAAGGTATGAGAAAAATCAAGATTGTTAAGAAAAATTAAAGATAAGTGTGACAAAAATCGAGGTTGTCAAGAAAAAATTCAACAAAGATATGACAAAAATCAAGGTTGTCAAGAAAAAATTCAACAAAGGTATGACAAAAATCAAGGTTATCAAGAAAAAAAATTAAACCTAGATATAAGAAAATCAAGATCGCCGAGAAAAAATTGAAGATAGTTATAAAAAATTAAGGTTTTCAAGAAAGAAAATTATAATTAAACAAAGAAAAATTAAACAAAGTTATGACAAAAATCTAGATTGTTAAGAAAAAATTGAAGGTAGTTATGACAAAAAATTAAGGTTTTCAAGAAAAATTAAATAAAGGTATGACAAAAATTAAGGTTCTTTAGAAAAAAAATTGAGTTTAGGTGTGACAAAAATCAAGGTTACCGAGAAAAATTAAACAAAGGTATGACAAAAACCAAGGTTGATAAGAAAAAAATTTAAACAAAGGTATGAGAAAAATCAAGATTGTTAAGAAAAATTAAAAATAAGTGTGACAAAAATCGAGGTTGTCAAGAAAAAATTCAACAAAGATATGACAAAAATCAAGGTTGTCAAGAAAAAATTCAACAAAGGTATGACAAAAATCAAGGTTATCAAGAAAAAAATTAAACCTAGATATAAAAAAATCAAGATCGCCGAGAAAAAATTGAAGATAGTTATAAAATATAAGGTTTTCAAGAAAAAATTAAACAAAGGCATGACAAAAATCAAGATTGTTGAGAAAAATTAAACAAAGGTATGACAAAAACCAAGGTTGATAAGAAAAAAATTTAAACAAAGGTCAAGATTGTTAAGAAAAATTAAAGATAAGTGTGACAAAAATCGAGGTTGTCAAGAAAAAACTCAACAAAGGTATGACAAAAATCAAGGTTATCAAGAAAAAAAATTAAACCTAGATATAAGAAAATCAAGATCGCCGAGAAAAAATTGAAGATAGTTATAAAAATTAAATTTTTTAAGAAAAAATTAAACAAAGTTATGACAAAAATCTAGATTGTTAAGAAAAAATTGAAGGTAGTTATGACAAAAATTGAGGTTTTTAAGAAAAAGTTAAACAAAGGCATGACAAAAATCAAGGTTCTTTAGAAAAAAAAATTGAGTTTAGGTATGACAAAAATTAAGGTTATCAAGAAAAATTCAACAAGGGTCTAACAAAAATTAACGCTTAAACGTGCACAAGTATTGCCTTTGAAATTAAAGTTAGAAAAAAAAATTAAATCGCTTTTTTGGACTTAGAGTTTACTTAAGGTCAAATCAATACGATTCAGAACAGGAAACGACGCGGCTTCACGAAATACGTCGTAACTGTCTAGAACTTAAAAACGTTTTCAATAGAACTTATTAATTTTATTTTTTCTTTTCGAACTTATTATTAATATTAATTTGAAACTAAATTGATTTGAAGCGTATAAGCATTAAAAAGATAGAGTTTGGATTTTTTGTCGGTTTATGGAGTCTAGGGTTCGAAACCGTAAGCAGGATGATGACGTCAGCGCTCCACCGCGCTCCTCCGAGGGCTCCTCTGATGACGTCACAACCCTCGCCAAAAAAACCATTACGTACTACTCACGTCATCATCGCCAACCCATACAATCTAGTTAATTTTACATTTTACGGTACTTATTTTTGTTGACATTCACGTGTCTGTTTTGGTAAATGGTAAGTTGACATGGTAAATAAAGTAGAATTTTAAAATGAAAAAATGTTCCACCAGCGCAACTGCAAAAGACACCGCTAAGCCGCAAGGGCATACTGGCGGCGGTTCCGATATGCTAACCACATCGAGTTAGCGAACACGGATACGGGTTAAGACAAGCAAAACCCTGCAGTTCCCATTACAAACATATAGTAAGAATGGTCAAGTCAATCAACAAGCAAGTGCCGACAGACCTGTTTCGTCCTTATTAGGACTAAACAGAAAGTTGTGCCAGCTGTTTAAGTTCAACTTTTTCAGCTGGGGTCAACAACAAGCCGTAGTGTCCTGACGAGTCCTAATAAGGACGAAACAGGTCTGTCGGCACTTGCTTGTTGATTGACTTGACCATTCTTACTATAAAGTAGAATTTTTTTAGGAATTGGTAAAAACTAACAAATTTCTGCGACACTAGGAAGAAATGTACAATTTTCAGGAAAAGTTTTTAGATTTTTTAAGCAAGCTAGTGTTTTTGTATTAAAGCTTTGAAATGTAAGACACTTGGAAGAAAGTCGGCCTTTCAAAAAAGTTGAATTTTTTTATGTAGAAGGAATCCATTGTTTTCTATACTAAAACTTTACAATATGAGGCTCTTGAGAAAATTTTAAATAGTGATAATTTTAAGTACTTGATCACAAAACCTCCGTGTGAAAAATATATAAAAATATATTCGTGGATTATTTTAATATCAATTGATGAAACTTTAGGTTAAAGCGTTTATTTCGAAAAAGAAAAACTAAAGTATTTTGGTTTAACTAGTGTCAAGCGGTCTTTTTTTTCTAAAAAATTGAGTTTTCAAAGGTTTATTAAGCTAGTAAAAATAAAAAATTTGATTTAACTTGAATTATTTTTACTCGATTTGTTATAATAGTTATTGTTAAGTTTGGGGGATGATGACTGATCGTAATTGGTTGTTAAGCAACATCTACCTGTCTAATTCTTATTACAATGCTTTCAAAGTTTTTTTCTTGGATATAGCCAATAAGCACCCGTATAAAACGTTTTAGAAACTTTTTAAGATGTCAAACACTGTTACGTTGGTAAAAATTAAATAAAAAGTTAAAAGAATGAACTAAAAATATTAAAAGTATGTTAAATTTTTGTTTCAAAATGTAAAAACATTGAAGCTACACCTGACTAAAAATCAAGTTGAAATTAAAACCTTTAAAAAGTTTTACGCTTTATTGGATATTTTACGTTTTCGATTTTTAAGAGAATTCTTAAAAAATTTTCTACAATAGTTTAAAACGTTGGTATAGAAAACGGAAAATGAAACTAAAAAGTGTAATTTTTAATACCTGTAGACGGTTTCTTTCACAAGTTCACTGTCCAAATTTTTTTCTCAGAGGTTAGCAACATTAAAGATAAAAGACTGAATTTGTTGGTTTCTTACTTTATTGAAAAAATGTTAATGTTGAGCTAAGTAAATGTTAATGCTGAGCTAAGTAAGGTACAGCAATGGCTTGATTGTCTCTCAATATTTCAAAAACCAAATATATGATAATATCTCCTCAAATTACAGAGAAACACATTTACCAAATTAAACTTAAAGAAAATTTGTTGAGTAAAACAGAAAATCACAAATATTTAAGTGTAATCATAGACAAAAATTTATCATGGAAACCTCATATAATAACTATTACTTCAAAACTTTCAAAATTGTGCGGACTATTATATAAATTAAGACCATTTGTGAATAAGCAAATTCTTATGCAAGTTTATTATACCCTAATTTATCCAAATTTACTTTATGGCATAACTTGCTGGGGTAGTTGCTCCAAAACTGCTTCTCAGCCTATTCAAATCATACAAAACAGAATATTGCGATGTATAAATATGATAGGATTACGGCAAATCTATGTATCAGAATTATATATATTGTCAAATGTACTCCAGGTACATGACATGTATGTACTTGAACTATGTAAATTTATGTTCCGGTATAAGCATAATCTACTCCCAAATGTTTTCCTAAACAAATTTTGTAAAATCAATGCAATCCATACATACAACACCAGGAATGCTATCCAAAATAATTACTTCATACAGAGAAAACAAAGAACAGTTGGTCAGAGGACATTACAATATAGGGGTGCAAAATATTGGAATGATTTACCAAATTCTATTAAATCATCACATCATATACATGCATTTACCAAATTGTTAAAGCAACATCTAAGCAACAATTATAAAAATTGATGATATACAGTAAAGTCTAATTTGTTACCTATGCAGCAGCAAGATTATGTGTAAAATGTTGTCATTTTTATATTTACATAATATTTTTAACGTATACTTTACAATTTATATAAATCGTGTGATCGTGTTATCGTATTATCGTATTGTGTTTATGTTATCGTATATAGTATTACTTTACAATTCATGTGTTTATATTATCATACTATGTACCATAACTATTTGCATTCCTGGTGATCTTTTTGTTATATCATCACTACTAATATGTTAATTAATCTGAATAACCAACAAACCATAAAATGAAATCGATCAATTAATAATCCGACAAGGGAGCATCTTGACTAGAAAACCTCACGGTTATTCGATGCTTCCATGCCTTAATTTGTCAATTCCTTGTTTCTCGCTGTGTTATTTTTATCTTAAAGGCAAAACAATAAATTCTGTTCTGTTCTGTTCTGTTCTGTTCTTATTTTATTTGTGTTTGTTACCCCAAGCAAAAGCGTGTCCTGAAAGCAAAGTTTTAGCTATTTTTTAAAAATTTTGTTTTTTGAAGATTTTATTTTTAGATTTCGAACTAGACAAAAAGATAGAAAGAGTTTATTAAATGATTTCAGTTTGGTTTGTTTTCGTTTAGTCATAAGAATTAACTGTAATAAGATTTGATAGAATAAATTTTATTATATTTTCCAAAAACAACCGACTTTTCTTGGAATTAATCTTACTTACGTTGACTTTTTTTGCTTCAAATTTTATGTTAATTTTAAAAAATTTAGTTGGTAAAATGTATTAAAATGTTCAGTTTTATGATGAATTTTGCTATTAAAAGTGAAAAAATGTAAAACTTTTTAATATAAACGGTTGTTGTACTTGACTGGGGATCAAACTAGCAGCTAAGCTTAAGTCGGTGTTTTGAAATCAAATTTTTTGGGTCAAGCTAATAATGAAATTTCTTTTTACAGACGATTGTTAAAAACTATAAAAATCAAGGTGCATTATAAAACTTTTTTTCGTTTAGTCTATTTTTACACTGGAAATTAGGGTAACCAGATTTTCACACACCAACCATAAATATGTCGCGGTTTTTAACAGGAAACGCGATGCGATATGAACAGCAAGCTTCTGTGTAAAAGAAGACCTTGACACACGTTGTCAAGCTTACAGTGACTACAAGTAGTTTTCTTATTAATAAAAGTTTATAAAAATGACCAAAATATTAAACATAGTTAGAACCGAATTCATTTTTGAAACAACTAAAATGTAAACACTAGAAAGCGAATTCATACTGCATAAAAATAATAACTATGTTTGAATTTGATTTACTAAATAATATTAATAAATATGGAAAAAAGACAACTTTTTTATTATGAAGCATCTGTTTATTGCACAAATATCCTGTCAATAAATTTTTGTTTAAAACTTTTGAAATTGACTATGAATGAAAATCAAAGTTGCCAAGAAAAAAATTGAACTTAGGTATAACAAAAATCGACGTTGATTGGAATAAAAATTGAAGATAGGTATAGCAAAAATCAAGGTTGCTTAGAAACAATTGGAGATAGGTATAACAAAAATCAAGGTTGCCAAGAAAAATTAAACAAAGCTTATAACAAAAATCAAGTTTGCTTAGAGAAAAAATTGAGTTTAGGTATAACAAAAATCAAGGTTGATTGGAATAAAAATTGAAGATAGGTATAACAAAAATCAAGGTTGCTCAGAAACAATTGGAGATAGGTATAACAAAAATCAAGGTTGCCAAGAAAAATTAAACGAAGCTTATAACAAAAATCAAGTTTGCTTAGAGAAAAAATTGAGGTTAGGTATAACAAAAATTAAGGTTGCTTAGAGAAAAAGTTTTAAAATTGAATAAAGGTACCTAAAAATCAAGTTTTCTTAAGAAAAACTTGAATGCAGGTATTTAAAAATTAAGGTTACTAAGAAAAAGTTTTGAAAAATTGAACATAAGTAGAACAAAAATCAAGGTTGCCAAGAAAAAACTGAAACAAAGCTATAATAAAAATCAAGATCACCAAGAAAAAATTAAGCATAAATATAATAAGATCAAGGTTACCGAAAAAAAAATTAAGGTTGTCAAGAAAAAATTAAACAAAGGTATAACAAAAATCAATGTTGTTAAGAAAAAATTGAAGATAGTTATGACAAAAATCAAGTTTGTCTAGAAAAAATTGAGGTTAGGTATGACATAAAATCAAGGTTACTGAGAAAAATTAAACAAAGGTATGATAAAAACCAAGATTGATTAGAAAAAACTTAAACAAAGGTATGACAAAAATCAAGATTGTTAAGAAAAAATTAAAGATATCTGTGACAAAAATCGAGGTTGTCAAGAAAAATTAAACAAAGTTATGACAAAAATCAAGGTTATCAAAAAAAAAATTAAACCTAGATATAACAAAATCAACATTACCGAGAAAAAATTGAAGATAGTTATAAAAAACTTATAAACAAAGGAATAACAAAATCGATGTTGTTTAGAACATATACAGCCTAGAAAGTAAAAATTAATGGTCTTCTTCTGTCATTCTTATAAACACTAAAATAAAATCAAGACATCTTCGAGTTAAAAGATAGGGTTTCGACTAAAGGCCCGTTTCCACTACGAGCGTGGAAAAGAGCATTCTTTCTCTCTTTTATTGATCTTTGATTGAAGCGAGCGGTAAAAATTGAAGCGAGCGCAAAAAAAAAGCAATAAAACAAACAAAGAATGCTTTTTTCCACGCTCGTAGTGGAAACGGGCCTTAAAGCATTGATAAAGCTTGAGATTAAGAGCTAGCAAAATTGATTCTTTTAGGAAACGGTTACTTAAGGCCATGCTACCATCAATACGGTTTAGCTTCTAGAACGACGTTCATGTTTCACTGCGAAAATACAGGAAATACGTGCAATTGTCTAGCGCATAAACTTTATAAAACCGTTTTTAATAAAACTTATCAATCTTACAGCTGCATAACACCAGGTAAGACTAATATAGTTTTTCAAACTTGAAACTAAATTGATTTGAAACATGTAAACTCTAGAAAGTAAAAAATTAATGGTCTACTACTATTATTTTTATAAACACTATAGAAAGTAAAAATTAATGGTCTACAACAAAAATCAAGACTACTGTTCTTTATAAACTTTATAAAATCTTTTTCAATAAATCTTATCAATCTTACAGCTGGATAACACCGGGAAAGACTAAAATAGTTTTTTAAACTTAAAACTAAATAGATTTTCGACTAAAAAAGGGGTTTCGACCAAAACTTTTCCGTTTGCTGACTCATGAAACCTAGGGTTCGAAACCGTAGGCACACTGATGACGTCAGCGCGCCATCGCGCCAGCGCCAGCTATGATGATGTCACAAGCGTTACCAAATAACGCATTTATTACTACTAGCAGTCACTTTCGATTCAACGTTCTTTATTTTTTATTAACCAAACATTTTTTAAAATATTATAATACAAACAATTCAGAAAATTTAATACAATACGTATAGTTACAGTGTGAAAGATGTTCAGAAAATTTTTTTAAATAAATAACTGCAGTATCTGACTATAAGTCTAGCCTACTAATTACAAAAACTTCGCTTTCACTACATCGCAAACAGATTGTAAAATTTATACTAATTTTAAAATCCTAACTCAAATTTAAATCACCAAAATATGCTATCCGCTTTATGACTTGGCTGTAAAAATACATTGCAATGGTCAGCAACAGTTGCCGTGTCCACTAGGTAGCTGGAAAAAGGCTTATTACGTTTAAGCTTTTTGCAGTTTTGCCAACATGAGAAAACGAATCTTTTTATTTTCATTTTTTTTATTTTATCTCTATATTTATCCTCCTGATTCTCAGGAAAGTGACGGAGGGGCTAATACATAGGGTAGGCAATTACCCCGACCTGCTTCCGGAGATACCAAAATATTGCTGTTCGCTTGTAGTTTAATAGAGATATTACTGTAATTTAGAACTGCTTGCCAGAACCACCAAGCAGGGGAATGTGTCGTAAAGTGTCTTTCCCAAGGACACAACAGAATGGCGCGAGTGGGTTTTGAACCCAGACCGTATTGGTCACAAGCCCCGCGCTTTAACCGCTCGATCACGCTTCCGACTGTTTAAACAAGTTTTAAAGCAACCTTTTTAAATCAATAAAGCAATCTTTGTAAAAGCAATCAAAGTAAGCAAGATTTAAAGCAATCTTTTTTTATGCAAAAATTACTATAAAAATTATTGTAGCAATATCCTTTCGCAGGGTTCTGTATTACTACTGCTTTTTGTAGTTGTTATGTAATTTACAAATATTAACCATTTATCTGTCTGTGTCAACATTTTTTGTAGAAATAAGTAGAATAATTAAAAGGCTTGTTTTAAATTATATAGTTGCACCTAGTTTGTTTTTAGTGATTATGTGTATTCTTATAAGTTTTGATATATCCAATATTTTTGCAGTCAAGTTGCATGACATAATAAATTTCAATTAATTTTTGTCAATATGTTCTGACCCTTTTATTCATTCAATCACTTGGGAAAAGTAAAGATAGCTTATTATAAATATTTACTTATTGCATTTTGATAAAGTATAGATTCTTGTAGCCTATTAGAAGTAAAACTACTACCACCATCACAAGCATAGGCTTGTAAAACAAAGCAAGATTTATGTAGATTCTGAACAAAATTTGCTTATCATAATAAACTTATTAAATAGTTTGGTTACTCTGTCTTTAATTAAGTGATACAGCCACTTAATTATGACTGCAAGTGCTTAAAAGAAAAACAAGTAATAAACTGCAAATTATCAAATCATCAAAAAATAGATAGTTTGATAATTTGCAATGAACTTAAATGCTTACACACTTGCATATCAACTTAAAATGGTACTTAATGCAAAAACCAAATTATTCAAAAACAGAAAAGTATGATGCCAAAAGCAATTGCTCAATATTAAAATATTATTGGTTTTTTGATTAATTTTATCAAGCAACTCTATAAGATAAAGGTTACAAGAATCTATACTTTATCAAATTCAAACTCATGCTGTGCTCGTTAAATGTTTGTAGCCACCCACGTCCTCGTCAACTACTTCGTACACAATATATGATGTTTCCGTTAGTTAGTTAATTGCTTGTTAAATTTGATCGACCAAAAGTCATTGCAACTGCTCATTGCCAAACGTGGCAATCTTTCTTTTTAAGCAGAAGTCAAGTTTAAAAGTACCTTTTTGCCAAAGTGAATTGGCTCTCCTGCAGTAGCCGAAAGATTGCTTCAAACATTGAGCAAGATCGTGAAAAACATTTTTCTCGCTTGCAGTGAGACTTTAATATTCATCTGTAGAATGGCCGGCTTTTCGAACTTGTTGACGACATGCTGTAATTTAGGCATGTCAAACTTACGAGATATGAGGGCCGCAGAGTGGAATTTTAAATTTACCGCGGGCCGCAGCCCGGCCAGCAAACATAGTTTTTTATCTTCACTTGGATTTTAATCTAAAATCCGAACATTTCTTTTATTAGGTTTTAAATGTGGGCCTAAGGCTTATTTTTTCGTTAATTTTACGGTAAAATTAAAGTGAAGACAAAAAAGTTTTCGCTTTAAATGGGTGGCATTCTCGGTTACACAGAGACTTGCGTAAACCTTTTTTTAATTTTTATGTTGAAATCACAGTGAAGACCAAAAAAAATTAAAAAAATGGTTAGCATCCAATAAGTTTATTTTAGTGTCGTTTTCGTAAATAAAACCCTTCTGGAATTAAATAAGTATTTCGATTTCATATTGAGCTCCTGATGAAAAAAATTTAAAAGACTTCGCAGGCCGCACCAAAAAAGACTTTGAGGGTCACGAGTTTGACATGCCTGCTGTAATTGAAGAGTTTTTGCGAAGAACGTGAAATAATTCGTCCCGGAAAAGACGGTTGGGTATAATTGGGCCTTGCTTGGACATGGAACATTTCAAAACTCCTTTTTGTAAATATTATTTCTTTCTGAGATGCAAGAAAGCAAAACAGTTTTACTCAGTTTTACTGAAAAATAGTATATTTACTCAAGTAACTCGAAAATTAATCGTTTCACTGCGTTTAACATCGAGACTAATACTTTCCATTGGATTAAAAATTGTTAGACTTTGTTAAATTCGTTATCAAAAACTTATGGTTTTTTCTAAATAAATTACACGTTTCTTAAATTTAATTGTATTAGCCATCATGATCCGATATGGAAATATAATTTTGCAACTTTTTAACACAAACAAATATCATAAAAAAGTGGTGTTAGTAATGTTCACTGTTCAAAGTAATTAAAACAAACAGAATACTTTAACTTTTTCTATACAAAAAGTTACTATTTTGTTTTAGTACACTGCTTTGTAGGAAACTTTTTTAGGACCGCGTTGATTGAAATTATCGTTAAATTGTCATCAGTGCGTTTACAGTACAATAGAAAAATTGAATTGAAAGCAGATAAAATTGGGAGTTTTTTAAGGAGGGGATTTTTATTAAAGTCTGATTTAAAAGCGTAAAAATCATGACTGGCTTTCTATTTCCATTAGTTCTTTACAAATCTGTATTGCTAAGTAAAAAGCAAATGAAAAAGTAAAAAACTAAATGAGTTAATAAGCCTAATAGCGCTATATATGTTCAAATGCAGTTGTAAAATTTCTTTGGTTGTGAAACAAATAAACCTTTTATTAAAGAATCTTTGTTCTTTCATCACAAATCTAAATCTTTATAAATCAATTGATATTTGCGATTTAAAGCTTTTTACGCAACTACAACCTTTAAGCAAGCTGCGATTGATAATAGTAGAGGCACTGGCCGACATTTATGACTTGCTCTCGGATGCATTAAAACGTTGTTTCCTGAGTAAAAACTAAATAATTTTTAATGTTTTTAGATGAAAAATACTAAGTAAATTGAAAATACTTAGTAGGCTAAATTTAAAACTCACATAAAGTTTCTGCCATTGAGATAAATTTGAGTAGCTTTTTACGATGGTGTCTATTTTTCTAATAAAGAATCTAGATCAGGGGTTCTCAAAGGGGGATAAGGGCCTTTACTGGGAGGCCACGAGAAGAATCCTCATTTCGGACTTTAATTTAGTTTTGAGACAAAATTGATAAAATCAGAAACATTTTTAAAGGGATGACCTTTTTCGGTCTTCACTTGACTTTTGGTACAATATTCTAAGCAGGGGGTCACGGGTGTTTGAGAGTCTTTGATAAGAGGCCACAGACCACAAAAGTTTGAGAACCACTGTTGTAGATATTTTAATTTATTGATATTCCGTCAACTAACGTTACATAGACCAATCATTGGTTTCAAAATAGATCCCGCTTAAGTACATGGTGTTTCAAAAAATTTGACATCATTTGACATGTAAATATTACAGAAACTACATAGTCGAGTCAAATGAAATTCAACAGGTTTAATGTTGACCAAAACAAGATTTAATGGCCATAAAAGATTTCAAAAGTGCTCAATGTGCGCGCCGCCGGTTACCCGGCACACGTCAAGTCGTAGTGTAGCTCTCCCAAACACGATGCAGCATGTCCTGGGTAACTGTCTCAGTGCGGTAATGATTCCTTTTTTAGCTCGTTTACATTTGCAAAAAGAGAGGGGACATAAACCAAGCTCTTCACATATACCCAGAGAAAAAAATCGCAGTGGGTCAGGTCAGGTGAACGTGAACGCCATTTCAACATCACATTGTCTTCACTACCAGCAGGCCCGATCCATTTCCTTGGCAGATTTTCATTGAGATAAGCTCGCACAGAGAGTATCCAGTGAGATGGAGCACCGTCCTGTTCATAAATAAAATCTTCATGTTTATTTGCAATAAGCTCATCTAGTAGCCAGTTTTGAAGCATCTGCAGATAAACATCGCCAGTCACATTTCCCTCAAAAAAAACGGGCCATGAACATGGTTTTTCGAGATGGCACAAAACACATTCACTTTTGTTGAGTCCCTCTCATGGTCAATTGTGGCATGGAGATTTTTTTCGCCCCAAACGCAAACATTATGCCTATTGACTTTGCCATTTGTATGAAATGTGGCCTCATCACTAAACACAAGAGCTCATTGAACTCGTCTTCTTCAAGTTTCTCTTGCATATCAACACAGAATTGTTTACGCTTTCGCTTGTCATCTGCAGTTATTGTCTGAACGAGCTGCAGTTTCCAGGGTTTCATTACCAAACGTTTGCTTACTACCGGCAAAACTGTCGTTGGAGGTATCAGAGTCTCCATTCTTGTTCTTCTTATGGACTTTTTGGGGCTTCGCAAGAGTGTTTGACAAAGCCGCTCGACCTTCCCTTCTTCTGTTGCTGGTCATCCAGATCCTTTTGCTCTGCACAGTCTTGCTTAAGTTTGTTCGAGCGTACTCCAACACATAAAACGCCTTTTCTCTGCTAGTGAATACCATTTAAACACACAGGTTTAAACGCAGTACGAATAATTTATCAATTAAAAATTTTTACACATGAAAAGATAAATGGGTCATTCTGTGTCAAACGTCCTAAAATTCAGAAATGTTCCAGCTTGACTACCTCCAAATTTGCTCAAAATTTTTCAAAATGTTGTACATCATAATTAACCAGGAAACTGAAGGTTTTAGCTCAATATCTGTGGTATTTTATGAATTATGACTTACGGAAATTTGGTACCCCATTCTAGCGATTAGTGTTCGGTCATTTTCAGCCATTTTCAAACAAGCATTTCTCCAATTATAAAAATTGTGGAGAGTTGATTTTTGGTATATTGATTAACTTTCTGGTATATTAAATGGGTCAAGTGTCAAAATGATATTAGCTTATAACATAATGAAAATATTGAGTCCCAAAATGTCCACATTTTGACCCAAAAACAAATTTTTGGCTATTTTTAAAAAGCTGTAGCTGCCATACAAAGCATAGCACTGCTCCAATTTTTAACATGAATACTTCCTACCAACTGGAATATAACTTCACCAAATATAAAGAAAAACAACAGCTTAGAAAAAAAGTTACACCACTTCAAAGTATGGACCAGCCGTAAAATTGCTAAAAATGCACTATTTATGGTAAAGAAAAAGGCCCGTATAACACTGTTTTTAAAAACAATTTTTTAATATGTTAGAGAGCTTTTTTTAAGGAACTTGCATACCAAATTTCAACTTTGTTCCGAAACTCTAAGGGGGTGAGATATTAGTCATTATGTAGGCGAGAAATTTAACTTTTACCATATCCAAAAAAGTGCAAAATTTCACCTTTTAACTGTAATTTTGTATATTAATCAGAAAGTTAAAATTGAATTGATAAAAGAAAATTCTAACTCTTTACCTGCTATAGCTTGGCTTTAAATCTTATTGAAAAACTGCCACTAGATGGCATATTTTTTCCATGCATATATATATTTTTGGCTTACAAAACCATATCTAGCCACATTGAAATAGAAAAAATTTCTATCTGGGAGTATATGATGATGTTAAATCCATTTTTGCTATTTGAACAGCTATATTTTAACAGCAAAGTAGTCAAATCAACCATTTGTTTATAATAAAAGACATTGTTATTAATCAAGAAGCAGATACAATTTTGCATGCCCAGCATTTAATAGCAAGCCCAAAATATTCCTAAATTTTTTAGTATGTTTCATTCACTTAAATGTACTAATAAAGTTCAAATACTTGAATAATTAAATGCTAATTCTTTGTTTTTATTATAAAACTTATTGTTAGATATTCAAATGAACTTATTCACTTGCAAATCACAATAAACAAGTTAGCCAATAGCCATAGGTTTGACAATCTGCTACAAGTGTTAAACTAACATATTTTATTTGTAAATATTTCTGGAAAAAGTTTTTAAATGCATGCAGTTAGATGTATATTTAGCATCTTTTCAATAGTCAGTTTTATATTTTAATCAAAAATTCCTTTTGCTGTAGTTGTAGCACAGCATGTTAAGCTGTAATTTTTCACAACTAAAATGTGTTGTAAAATTTCCTTGAGCATCATACTCTGAATTATCACATCAGCAAGGGTATGCACACAGTTTGTGTTTGTGAACAGCACCAAAATGCAAAGCTGCTTGTGGCTGCTCTTCCTGAGCAATTGGATTATAAAATTATCTTGTCTGAATTAGTTTGCAATTTATATCAAGAATTGCATGTTACATTCCTGCAGTCAGTGTCCAGGAAAGCCTCAATTGCAAAAAGCATTAGAGAAAATTCTTGATGATAATGATTTTGATGTAGATGATAGCATTAAATGCAAGCAATGGATTCATGCAGATGGAACTAAACTTATTGACATGCAGCGTTTGGTAAGTGAGTTTATAGACAAGTTTTTTGGAAAAGTTTGATTTACTGTGTAGACACCACTTCATTGCCAATGCTCAATCAGCATTTTTTCAATCAACCAAGGAAACACTTCCTAGTGATACTGTCATAATTCTCTTGGATTTTACTGAAAACTACAGTTTTTGGTCCAAGAGGTAGTCCAAGATTATCACTGGGAAAACAGCCAGGCAACACTGCACCCATTTTGTTGCTACTACAAAAAAAAGATTCTTAAATGCTTAAGTCTTTGCATCATCTCTGATTGCATGAGACATGGCACCAAAACTGTACATGCTTTCACTTGGAAAGTAATAAGCTATATCAAGGAGAATTTACATGCTATAACCAAAGTTTTGTATTTTAATGATGAGGCAGCCAGCCAATATAAAAATTTCAAAAATTTTGTAAATTTGTGCTATCATGAAATTGACCATGGTATTCAAGCTCAATGGCATTTCTTTTTAACACGCCATGAAAAGTCACCATGTGATGGAATAGGGGGAACTATAAAGCGATTTGTTGCAAGAAAAACCCTTCAAGCTACTGAAAACTATCAAATTTTAAGCCCTTATCAAATGTTTCAGTGGGCTAAGCAAAATATTGCTGAGATAATTTTTTTTATGTGGTTGATCAAGAAGTTTCAAAAAATGCCAAAACTTGTCAACTAGAACAAAAATATTCGAATTGTACAACAGTTTCTGGCACAAGATTTTCTTACTGCTTTATTCCACTATCTCAGGGGTCTCCAAACATTTCAAGCAGCGAGCCGTGTATAGATTTTTTTGGACCTCCTTGGGCCAAAGCCAAAAACATAGTTTGTGAAAAAAAACAGTTAATAAATAACAGTAAACAAAGTGAAGACCTTTTTTTTTTAGAGATCACTATGATTTTATTTTTTTAGAGGAACAAGAAACTGGGGCTCATTTTTGAAATGATTCTAATCAACTGTGGTTCAAAATGACTGTATATGTTTTTTAAAAAGAGCTCCGTGGGCCAGATTTGGCCCTACTTTGGAGACCCCTGCACTATCTAAATGAAAATTGGTAATGAAAAGGCTATCATTAGATGATGAAGGAGTTCTAGTAAAGCTTTATGATGATACCACCAAATTAGTTTTACCGCACTTGCAACTCATTGAAAATAATTTATATCCTGGAAAATATGTTGCTTGCATTTATGACCAAGATTGGTACATTGGTGTAATAACTGAACGTTCAATATGAAACGAAATAATTTGGTTTTAACATGGCCACAGAGTCTAAAAAATGAATGTTGGATCCCATTAAATGATGTAATACAGTGTATTTATAATTAATCCACCTGAACTGCAATAACGAGTGGACAACACTACAAATTAGCAATCACAGACAATGATCAAATCCAAGCAGTGCTTGCTGCCAGACAGAATGCTTGAATCTTTGGTTTAAGCAAATGTTAAAAATTTTATAGCAGCTTGTCAGCTATTGAATTTTTTCAGTTTGCAAAATATCATTTGACATGCTGTGGTCCAAACTTATCTCTGTTTCTAGTTTTTGTTGTTAAAATATAGCTGTTCAAATAGCAAAAATGGATTTAACATCATCATATACTCCCAGATAGAAATTTTTTCTATTTCAATGTGGCTAGATATGGTTTTGTAAGCCAAAAATATATATATGCATGGAAAAAATATGCCATCTAGTGGCAGTTTTTCAATAAGATTTAAAGCCAAGCTATAGCAGGTAAAGAGTTAGAATTTTCTTTTATCAATTCAATTTTAACTTTCTGATTAATATACAAAATTACAGTTAAAAGGTGAAATTTTGCACTTTTTTGGATATGGTAAAAGTTAAATTTCTCGCCTACATAATGACTAATATCTCACCCCCTTAGAGTTTCGGAACAAAGTTGAAATTTGGTATGCAAGTTCCTTAAAAAAAGCTCTCTAACATATTAAAAAAATGTTTTTAAAAACAGTGTTATACGGGCCTTTTTCTTTACCATAAATAGTGCATTTTTAGCAATTTTACGGCTGGTCCATACTTTGAAGTGGTGTAACTTTTTTTCTAAGCTGTTGTTTTTCTTTATATTTGGTGAAGTTATATTCCAGTTGGTAGGAAGTATTCATGTTAAAAATTGGAGCAGTGCTATGCTTTGTATGGCAGCTACAGCTTTTTAAAAATAGCCAAAAATTTGTTTTTGGGTCAAAATGTGGACATTTTGGGACTCAATATTTTCATTATGTTATAAGCTAATATCATTTTGACACTTGATCCATTTAATATACCAGAAAGTTAATCAATATACCAAAAATCAACTCTCCACAATTTTTATAATTGGAGAAATGCTTGTTTGAAAATGGCTGAAAATGACCGAACACTAATCGCTGGAACGGGGTACCAAATTTCCGTAAGTCATAATTCATAAAATACCACAGATATTGAGCTAAAACCTTCAGTTTCCTGGTTAATTATGATGTACAACATTTTGAAAAATTTTGAGCAAATTTGGAGGTAGTCAAGCTGGAACATTTCTGAATTTTAGGACGTTTGACACGGAATGACCCAAATATATCAAATATTAAGCACAAAATTTTGACCTGTTTCTACACATGCTGTGTAAATTTAAAGTTATTTAAACAGCAACTGTCAAAGTTATTAGATTGCAAAATAATGTCAAATTTTTTGAAACAAGCGATATGCAAATTTTTTTGCGTACATTCAATCTATAATTGTGAAGCATTAAATAATGACATCGTTTTAACCTTTTAAAAATATAACTTTTTTTTTCAGGATTTGAAAAAATGAAATTTCGACAAACAGATAACTTGAATGTTTTCTGCTTCTATTCTTTCTCAACGTCAAATTAAAAGAAAAATCAATGCCCATTTTCAAAAAAAATTGAATTTCTAAGAGCTCATTATTAAAAAAAAACTTTATTATTTTCAAAAAGTTTGATTTTTCAGTCATAAATCGCAAAAAAGTAAAAGATTTACTTATTTAAAACTCATTAGACCGTTATGAAGAATAACAAAATTTTTTGTTGAAAACAGTTTTAAATGACTGACTATATACCAAAAGTTTATAAACTAGGGTGAAAATTCGGCAAACTCCCTAACAAGCCAAAAATCTAGAGTTGCAATGATTCTTGTTAAAACTGGTGTCAAATAGATCGACACAGCAAATGAACCCGCACAGGTTCGATAGGAAACGACTGCAAGCTGTTCTGAATTCCTTGTTCATGACGTTATATACAATCACGTTGAGAAATCTTCCACAAATCAAAAAGTATGTTGCCAAGAAGAAAGCAGTGATTGTGGCTTGATTGTTGCACACACCAGACGGCGCAATTACCACAGCTATCCCGATGCCGATAATGGGCAGCAATGTGATTGTGAAGACAGAAAGTACAATTACCACGGTGAGAACCAAATCGCGATCAACTTTATCGAGAGATTTTTCTGACCAAAAATTTCTTCTTCTCACTTCTCTCATGTTTTTTAACATTTTTCTGCTCAAATATGACGTTGCTAAAGACAAGATCCAAGTGATGACGAACGGAAGAGCGTAAACAACAATGACGTAAGCGAATGCGTGAGGAAACCTGAAAAAATATAACAAATGAAAAAGTTCAACATGGATGTTTAATGAAAATATTCATTGCTATTTGGAACAAATCAAAATCATTTTTGAGGTTTGGAAACAAATCGGCGGCTGCTTTTCAAAGTTTTTAAGCAAGAAATTGGAAATTTAATTGGTTGTTTTAAAATGATAATAAATTTACTGAAAAGAACAATAAAATACAAGTTTTATCTTCCCTTTTTTAAAATTTAAGTAAATCCAAAACAGCACGATTATTATTGCGCAATCTTAATTGTCTAAAGCAGTGTTTCCCAACCTTTTTGCCGTCGTGTATCAAAAAACGTCATGCGTTGAACGCGCGTACCACTAAATTATTTGAATCAAATTTGGATGTAAAGCATAGACAATTCTAGATGTAACCACTTCAAAAGTAACGCTAAAACCTACAAAAAGCAATTTTAACGGACTTAACAATAAAACCCAGATACATAAAATAATTTATTGCCATTTTTGACTTTGTTTGTTGTCCACCAAACGATCGATACGCGGTTTAGTAGATTCACTGACAGCACATCGAAAATCGTGCATAGGGGCAACTAATTGGTTTTGCTTTTTTGATTTTATGTTTAGAAAGGTCGAAAATCCTTGTTCACATTCCCACGTTGATGGAAATATTAACAACTATGAAACAGCACGAGAGGCCAGCGTAGGGTATGATGCAGCAACGTCTAGCCAAAAGTTAATAGCGGGACGATCTCTATGTCTTATCTTTGCACCATTATCCTCTTGCAAATCTATTAATTCTTCCTACTCACCGGTTCCAACAGCCAAGTCGTGTGGAGTAACTGAAAAAGGATTTTTTATGTATTCATTACTGGGCGCTTCTGGAAAGTACTGTTTCAATTCCTCTTTAAGTGATGCAAGATGACTAGCGATTTCTTCAGAAAAAGAACACTTCATCTTTAAAGATGACAAACATTTGAATATTCCAAGTTGATTGTTTTCTGTGTTCCTCTTCCACAAATCTAATTTTCAAATGAAAGCACCTAGCTTTGAAACGAAATCTACGATTGTCCCGTTTTGTCCTTGAAGCGATAGATTTATGATATTGAAAGCTTCAAACATGTTTGAAAGGTATGATAATCTTTAAACAAATTTGTCGTATTCAAGACCTTGGAATACTCGTGACCCAACTCTTTAAAAAGCAATAGCATTTCGTTTTTCATTTCGAACAGACGTTTAGTCGCATTCCTGCGAAAAGCCAACCAACTTCCGTGTGATAAAAAAGGCTGGTATGTTCCGAGCCTAGGTCTTCACACAGCAGCTTAAGAAGCCGAGTATTTAAGGCCTTACAAAATTTATGATTTTCACTACTTGTTTTAAACGAGCTAACAATTGCGCAGGCAGCACTTTTGTGCAAAGGGCGAACCAACGAATAAAACAGAGAACAGACGTGACGTTCGGCGAAACAGCTTTAACATAAAACTGAAACCCAGACCTACAACCAAGCATTGAGGGAACGCCGTGTGAATGTGAAAATTTAAAAACTAATCTTCAAAAAATAATCAACTCGCGTACTACCTAATAGACCTTCGCGTACCACCGCTTGGGAATCATTAGTCTAAAGCAGGGGTTTTCAAGCTGTGGGCCACAGTGGTTTTTTTAGTGGGCCATGGAGCATAAATCAAAATGAAAGCAATATGTATAATTTATATGTATTAGGCTTGCCATCCATCCCATTTTTTAGGCATTTTTCTGGCGTCCTGTGCAGTCAACCACATGAAGACTTTTTTTTTTAGAGAACACTATGATTTTGGGTCAATAATAGGGAAAATTAACAGCAATTCCAAGTGAAGACCTTTTTTTTTTTTAGAGAACACTATGATTTTGGGTCAAAAATAGGGAAAATTGACAGCAAGTCCAAGTGAAGACCTTTTTTTTTTTAGAGAACACTATGATTTTGGGATAGGAATTTAATTTTGTTGACCAAAGTGGGTTGTTAAGTTACCTTGGGTTGAAAAATAGGCCACGGTAAAGAAAAGGTTGAAAACTACTGGTCTAAAGACTACAAAGAAATCGGTTCACTTCAGTCGAAAAAATTACTTGCAAGAATCTCTTGACTCCTATTTTCTACGGCATTTCTTAACAAAATAACTTTAAGCTTAATTTGTTAAAAAACCCAGTGGATCAGTTTAACCCTATTGGATGAAGATTTTAGGACGATTCTCGTGAAACGCATCTCAATTAAAATTCTTCGATTAGGGAGACAAGAATCAGTCCCAAACTTGTTAAAAATTTACTTTATTTTAATTTAAAATCGATTTCGATCACAAGATCATCATCAGTTAACAATTCTATCAAGTCTGTGAAATTTTAAGAATAAAAATTAATAGAAAATTATTGAAAATTATTGATTAATGACTAAATTTAATATATGTCATAGAATAAAATAAAATGAAATGTACTCACTTGTGAAGCAAAAAAAATTTTTTAAATATTAAAGTAAAAATTCTTATCGAAAAACTTAAAAGAACTGTCAAAATTGTTAAACTTCTAAACTGCTAGTACCAATTAAATTAAATAAACTATACGATAGTAAACATTATGAAAAACAGCTGATTGCATGTTCATAAAGGCGATTGTGACGTGTGAAGAGTCAAAAGTTGAAATACAAAATTTTGTAGTAATGTAAATCAAGACAAAAATAATATAAGTGGTGAAATGAAGAGTGTAAGTGTAAGTAGGAAGTGTAAGTAGGAAGTGTAAGTACAGTGTATTATTTTTAAATTTTAATAGCAATATGAAGAAAAAATGCCTGGAGAAAATATAAAAAGGAAGAGAAAAATATAATAGAAAAATACAATAAAAAGAGAAGCATTAAGAGAAGCATTTAACGTTGAATAAAAAGAACAGTAGATTGAATATTTATAGAGGCATCTAATAGATGGATCCAGCGGGATTCACAAATGTCTAAATAGGAATTTGAAGGTTGTTGTAAGAAAGTAACTGTATAGCATTCTGAAATAGGTTTATTCTTATATGGAAAATCAATGTGGTTTTTGTGGTAATGTATCGATAATGCTGCCTTTTCAGAATCCAATGTGCTGTTATTCCAAATATGGCGGTGTGTATTCCAACGTACGGAAAAACGGTTTATAGTTTGACCAATATAAATTTCAAAGCATATATTACAACAAGCGGCATATATACCGAAATTAGTGCAGTTGAAGTTTTGCTTAAGTTGAATAATTTTACCGTTTTTAGTTTTGATAAAATTATTGTTTGGGACCATGTTTTTATGTGTTCCATGATTACCACAAAGAGCACAATGACCACAAGCAGAAGAAGATCCATTTTTATAGTTTGTAGGCTGTAAGTTTAAGGATATCTTTTTGTGGTTTATTAAAAGATTTTGAAGCGTAGTTGGTCGTTTATAAATTACAGTAGATAACGGATTAAGATGTTTCTCTTTGTCAGTGAGATTAATGCAATTAGTGAAAGAAATAACCCAAACAATTTTATGGAATTGAGGATTTTTATCTTTGGTTTTGGTATTATCAGGTTTAAAACGATTTAATTAAGTTTTGGTTATATTTATCGTATCATCAACGATTTTTTATTGAAATTAGATAATAAACATTTAATTTGAAGTCTTTTAAGGCTTTCAATGTAACTTGTTTGTGTCTCGTTTAGTCGTCTCATATGAATTGCTTCTGAAAACACTATTGATTTGAAAATATGTGGTGGGTGATATGAAGAGCCGGTTGAACATGATTGACTCGATTTAAATCCGAATTTGGTCATTCTGTTGTTCCTTTCAAAAAACATTTTACAGCATTTTTTTCTTTTGGCGATCTTAGAAAGTCGCTGCAAATGTTCTCAATAAATCCCATTTAGAAATGTAACGATTTCGGAAATACGATTTAAATTTAGCATAAGACCATAACATTAATTTTTTTTATTGGAGTTCTGGTCTTGACTTCAAATAACTATTTTTTGCTGCATCCAAAAAAGTTTAATTTTTTGTCGCACAATTTACCTAAAAATGGACTTGCTTTCTAAAATAAATCTTGTGATGTCTACAAAATTTCATGGACCTTTTGACCGTGCTGACGTCAAATAAAGACTAAAAAGGTCGAAACGTTATCAAAATTACGTTAAATTTAATTTATGAACCCGAACTCAAAATTGCAAAAAAAACTGTTCAGCTCTTACCTTTCAAGGGGCGAGTCCTGAATTGTTGTATCCTGCATGCAAATCATAATGTTAAAAGCGTGATACAAACACTGTTTCAGACCAACCAACAAGGCTACGGCCTGTCCAATTTAATTTCGTCTGGTTTCTGTTTTCTTTTTCAGAGACAATTTTTAAAAAAACTATTCAAGTATTATACAATTGAATTATAGTAATGTTGTTTGATAGGGTATAAGCATAACTTCTTTAATCTTAAGTTTACTGAAACAAACAATAGAACAATTACGTTTTTAATTCAATAGCCCAGTTTTTTGGCTTTCGGCACCCTGTAACCACCAAAAAAGTTTTGCGGCACCCTGTAACCACCAAAAAAGTTTTGCGGCACCCCAATGTAACTTAAGAGCTTCCGATTCTAATCGAATGAATTTTAAGGATAAAGTTTGAATCATAATACTACATTGAAAGCGTTTTTGATAAAAAAAAGGCTACACAAAATATTAAATCTATCATAAAATTGTTTTATTTACGTTTATTTTATTCAAAAAAGTCAGTGCGAAATTCGTGCTTAATTTTTAGCACAGATCCTCTCAATATCTGGGTGCGTATTTCTTCTTCCACAATAAGTAGCCTTTCTTCCTTGTTTTTAGATTTGTTAAAACGGAAAATCCGGTTTCGCATAGGTACGTCGTGGAAAATTGGAGTAAAATAACTAATGCCTTTTCTCTAATGTTATAATATTTATTTTGAATTTTTATTCAAAACTCATCTAGAGCCATCTCGCTGTTCAAAAGCTTAATGTTCCCGTCATTAGGAATGTCAATAAGTTTTTCTTCTTTTTCTTTGAGATTCAAAATGCAATGGGTATCCAGAGGTAAAAATGGATTTCTTACCCATATATAGTTTTTAGTGGACACTGTTTAAAAATATTTCTGAATTTTTTTTTCAAAGATTTGAGATGCTATGGAACTATATATCCGTATTACAACCGATGGAACTATTTTTTTATTAATTGTTTCAGTGAAATGACAAAACATGTTAAAGGTTCCTTTCTGTATGACCACACTTTTAATTTTTTTTTGTAGAGCCTTTATTTTGTCACTAGAAGATAAGAGATTTTCATTTATTGCCTTTGCCTTGAATTTGTCTTATTTGAATCGTCAAAGATGTCTATCAAATAGGCTAATTTGGACTCCCAGCTATCATCGCAAAGCAAATCATAAAATTTCCCTTGTTTTTCAAAACCAAAAAACTAACATTTTTTTTCAGCTCATATACTCGTGACAATGCTTTCCCACGTGAAAGCCATCTTGCCTCGGTGTGTAGCAGAATATTTTCATAATTTGCTTCCATTTCTTTGCAAATCTTGGCAAATAAACGTGATTTAAGTGGTCTAGCCTTGATGTAGTTTACCATTTCTATACCTGTTTTTAACACTTGCTTTAAATCCGAGTTTAATGTTTTTCAATAAGCACTTCACGATGAAGAAAACATTGGGTTGATATGATTGCACTATCAACCTTTTTTACAAGTGACACAAATCCTTTGATTGACCCAACCATGGATGGAGCTCCATCCGTACAAACTCCTACACATTTTTTTCATCAGTGGTTTTCAACCTGGGGTCGCAAGAAGTTTTTTTATAAATAATATATAACGTAAAACATTTAGGCAAAATTAAATTCATAATTATTATTTTACAATTTACCTGAGTCTTGGGACGAAAGTTAAGAAAGCGGAAGAAGAAACTGGATGAAGACTTTATTTTAGAGAAGACTATGATTTTGGGACAAAAATAGGGAAATTTGAGAGCGATTTTAAGTGAAGGTTTTTTGGTTTTGAGACGAGAAATTAATTTTGTAGACCAAAGTTACCTTGGGTTGAAAAATCGGCCACGGTACGAAACCCAAGTGGGTCGTTTTGCTTTTTTCTGGGGGTTGCAAGAAGTTTTTTATAAATGATATCTAACGTAAAATTCTAGGCAATATTAAATTTATAATTATTATTTTACAATTGACCTGAGTTTTGGGACGAAAGTTAAGAAACCGGAGGATGAAAATAGATGAAGACTTTTTTTTAGAGATCACCATGATTTTGGGAGAAAAATAAGGAAAAAGAAGATCAATTCTAGGTAAAGACCTTTTTTCTTTAGAAAACACTGTAATTTTGATGGGAATTAAATTTTTTTGACCGAAGTGGGCGTTAAGTTGCCTTGGGTTGAAAAATGAGCCACGATATGAAAAAGGTTGAAAACCCCTGCTTTCCATGTTAATCTATTTTCTTCCAAATACTTATTTAAAGTATCAAAAATATCTTGACCAGTTGTTCTTTCTTTAAGTTCCTTACAACAGAAAAACTGCTCAGATATCTTTCCATTATTGACAAACTCGATAAAAGCTATTAGTTGAGCTTTCCCACTGACGTCTGTTGATTTGTCAATTTGTATCGTAAACATTTTGCTTTGCTGTGTTAAAGAAATTACAATATCTTGTGTATCCGCTGACATATCACAAATACGTCTGCGAATGGTATCATTTGACAAAGGAATCTGTTCTATTTTTCCCCAGCTTTGGCCCCAAACATTGTTTTCACTATTGCACTACAACAGGAAAAATAACTTTCTCCGCTTCCGTTTGAGGCTTTGCATTTTTAGCTATTATTCTGCTACCAAATAGCTGGCCTGCTGCATTTCGTAGAAAATTGAAAAGACAAAGTAAATATCTAATTTTGTTGTTTTCGCTCATCCAAAAGTTTTTTGAAATAGCTTGCCGGTTTGTCAGAAAGGTGTCCGTGCTTCTTTAAAAAGTATCTACTCAATTTACTTGGCAACATAGCCTCATTTGACAATTTCGCATGACAGATAAGACAATCAGCCTCAGTTTGCGCTTCGTCAGCACAACAAGTAAACCCAATATTTAAATAACTATCGCAGTATAGGCGATTTTTCTTCTTTTTTTAAATTTACCATTACTAATACTTTCACTTTCAGCAAGTGCAACTGCGCTTTGACCATTATAATCGCTCAACTTTCTTTTTTTAATGATAAATTTCTCCATTGAATTAATGCAAAAAATTAACTTAAACGCTACGTTTGGTCTCTTTCCCTATCAAATTATTTGTTCTCTTTAGAGCAATATTAATTTTTCTTAAATGAACTTATTTGATATGACCTGGAGTAAAAAAGAGATAATAAAACTTCACAAAGGGCCTAATTGTAAAGTCTTATGCATGTTCTCTTTACAGCACAATTAATGAGTCGAAGGAAGAAAGAGATAATACCAAACGTTACAATGACCCTTTATTGTAAAGTCTCATGAATGTTTTCTTTACAGCACAATTAATCTTTTTCGAGTGAACTTACAGTATTTGATAGGAAAAAGAGATGGTACGAAACGTTATAATGGGTCTCCACATAATGTCTCATGCAAGAACAGCACTCAAATATGTACCTGAAGTCAGAATTATGGCACCCGAAATCTTTTTCATATAAAAAAATATTGCGCACAATGTATGTAGTAACATTGAAGTTTATAATTCAAAATAACATCACAACACTTAACCTTTTTCTTGGTCTAATAAATAATGTGCAATAGCTTGCACCAGCCTAGCGAAACGCAAATGGCACCCCGGTTGAGAGCAACTGTAATAGCCTAACACAGAAAACAAATGCCTTACTTGAATCGGTGTGATGATAGGCAAGTATTGAAAGTTGGCATAAGAAAGTCCATAAGTGAAAACAGTGTTTGTGAAAAGCGGAAGCAGCGCTAACAAAAGCGAAACCGTCCAGAATGCAAACACTCCTATTACTGCGGATTTTTTGCTGATCAAGTCTCCTATTCGGTGGCGAAATGATGATTTGACCGACAGGAAAGTATTCGCCGACAAGCAAAGCAAACTAAATATAACCAAGTATTATAATAAATGATACGATAATGACAACCATAATAATAAAATAAACGTAAGCAATTTGGCGACAAGTTTTTATCCAACTTATCTCTTCTAATTTGAGTAAGCTTTACACGAAAAAAGGATAACGAACAATTTAAAACAACATTAATTGTACCTGAATATCGCTGCAATGGTCGATAGAACACCCATGATTCCGAAAAAATTTGCAGCTGCTGACTCTTCTTCACCAACAGATGCCAGGGTAATTGTCTCATTTGTGGTATAAATTATATTTTCAAAGTCGATTTTGGTCAAAGTGTTGTAAACAATCGACGGAAGAACAAATGCGCCAGCCAATAAATCTGTAATCAATCATGTATAAATACAAATTTATAAGTATAACACACACAAAAAACGTTACAACCATTTCCTGTGTCTAGCTCAAAGTTATGTATATGATCGATAAGATCCCACCTTATTTTTACATTTTTGGTTACGTCGTCGTCGTTTGAAGGGTATCCACTCCAGGTCAGACACAAACAGGACTGGGGCCGAGGATTTATCCTTTTACTACTCCAGACTGCTGCACTGCCTGAATCAGATGCTGGCAGTGGTGTTATTAAGCCAGCTTCAAGTTTCGTCATCCAAAACGTCAGACCTCGTGTTCCATGTGGTGCCCGATGTATAAGGCACGTTGTTAGAACATGGTCTGCGGTTTGCTCAGAGGCGACACACTCGCAATTCGGTGAAGGAGCGAGACCCCATTTGTACATGGACGAATGGAATCCCCCACACGAGTCCGCAGGCGGTTGAGCTTAACCCAAGCTGCTCGGGGTAAGCCCACCCAACAGGCTTGGCACCGGTCTCGGGCACAAAAGCACGGAGCCTGGAAGCACCTTCACAGTACTCCGCGTTCCATTTATGATTTGTCCAGATGGTAGGTGCTTTCTCGGAACCTGGGCCGTGAGTAAGTCTGTTCATTGGTATTAAAGATGACAGACCGAAACCGAATCTACCAAAATGGAAGGGTATCCACCCATTTCGATTTTTGGTTAAATAGGACACAACTTGTACTTTTCTTATCAACAAATACGCAACTTCTCTGCTTATTGAAATTAAGTTAAAAGATCAAAAAAACGTTAATTGCTGAGCAGACATCAAATAAAGTATTCGACTTTGAGTGTTTGATAATCCTCGCTAAAGGTATTGTCACTAAGACTTAAAACAACCTCGTATAAATTTCACTCATCATTGACGTTAGAGAAGGCAAGAATCGAACCCAAGTTCGTCAACTCACCGGCAAACGCCAGAGACATCTTGAAGTATCCATGAGGTTTTCGCAACGATTTGTTCGACAAAGTGACAGCGATGATCAACAAATTGCTGATGACGACGATCGCCGAGAGGATGATGCCGATGATGCTGATGAAGAGAACGATCGGACGGTCGCAAGTGAACTCCCAAAGACCGGGAATCAGGGGTTGAGACATGCAAGCTGGGTAAACCCCACATTGGGAGAAATCAAAATTAAACTCATTCGAGCTGTTAGATTGATCTGTAAATTTGAAAAAAAGTTTATTTTGTTAAACCTATATATTAACTATATCACAAGCCTGCCATCAGAAATATATTGTGTTCAAGTTACAAATAAAGACGAATTATATATATCTGGGTAGTTTCCGTACAAATTATGAAACTTTGATACCGGTAATTTAGATATCTACGATCAAAAAGTAAAAGACTAGGTCAATCTTGACCTATTATACTATTTCCATTAAAGAAGATAGTTGTGTTGATTAAAGGTAAGGAAATAAGATCATAATTTCTTTTTTGCCACAATTACTTTGGTCCTAGAAAAGAATCTACATACTTGAAAGAAGAAGTGCCCTGATGTGCTTCAATTGATTAATCGAAAAAGTTCTCCAATCCGGCATCAAATTCTGCACGAATAAAAAAAAAAAAACTTAAAACTTTTATTTGGATTGGTAATAAAATCAATAAAAACAAGAAAATAAAAGCTCTCACCTTAATAATTTTGAGAAGATTTTCGTTTGTGATCTCTGTGAAAAGTTTTCTTTGCACGCAGTTACGGTCAAGAGGGTCAGAGGTACAGTTCAGTAAATCAACTAAATTCTCCTCATTTGCACGCAACCCAAACACAAGAAATTGTTCGTCGCTCTGTGAGAGCATTTCCGACGAAGAATCGCCAGAAACAGCCAAAATAAATATCAACGGTAGAATTATCAATTTCATTTTTAGCGATTAATAAATTGGCTATCAGATACGAACAAAACTGTAAAAAAATATGTTGTTCAAGAACAGAAACTCATTGATGAAGCTTAAGATGAAAATATTAAAGTTACATCTAATACAAACTTGTTTCAAAACTGATTTAATTATTCGTAAGTGTCTTTTTTAATTTTTTTTCACTTTTTCTTTCATCAAACGAATATAATACTAACTCCCATTAAATACCGTAATTCTACTTAGACGAGCTCTTATATCAGGGCTATAAAAATTTATTTTGAAAATATCTTAAAAAGAAATATTTGTCAATAACCGTGTCGTTAAATTGATTAGTAAATAATCTTCTTTCCAATTATTTAGGTTACACATTTTGTTCTGTTAATATATAGTTATAGTATTAAGATCCTTTGTCATAAGTTGCTGGTGTAATAGTTTATTCAACGTACTAATTAAACATTGCCTTACTTAAAGTAAAGTTTTTTAGGTTTTAGTTGGCTTTGTTTTATTAATTATGGAATAATTTTATTACCAATGGAATAACTCTCACGCAGACGGAGAAGTTTAAGTATGTTTGGAGTCACATTCTCGAGTAATGGTAAACAGGACAACAAATTGGACACACGTATTGTAAAAGTAAGTGCAGTAATGCGCCAGCTTTACCGATCAGTTGTACTGAAACGAGAGCTGTGTACACGAGAACGAGAGCCGTGGATCTCTGGACCCCGATCATATCTTGTATGGTCTCTTAAGTGGGTCCTCAGATACTCGCCAAGTGAGACTAAGATCCAGACGCCCCTTTGTGCCAATTGCGCGGAATCTTTTGGACAATTTTGCCAGCCTTGGCATCCGCGCTTCTGAATGGACAAATCACAAATGGAACGCGGAGTATTGTGAAAATGCTTCCAGGCTCCGTGCTTTTGTGCCCGAGACCGGTTCCAGGCCTGTTGAGATGGGCTTATCCCGAGCAGCTTGGGTTAAGCTCAACCGCCTGCGGACTCGTGTTGGGGGATTCCATTCGTCCATGCACAAATGGGGTCTCGCTCCTTCACCGAATTGCGAGTGTGTCGCCTCTGAGCAAACCGCAGACCATGTAGTCTGCCTCCAACAGTGCGCCACTTTTCGGAGTTTTTCAAAGATTCGGAAACTGAAAAGCTATAAATGAAAAATTTTTATGACATTTTAATCTCATTCAATTGATATTTAAGGTGCATAATTAGGCTTTTTGTTGAAAGTCTTTATCTTCCAAAAAAATTGATTTTAAAATGAAGTAAAAAAATGGCGCACTGTTGGAGCATAGGTCCAACAGTGCGCCATTACGGTTCCAACACTGAGCCATTTGTTTTTTTTAAGCAACATAGCTTTGTATTACCTGATTAATGAAATTTTTAAGTTCTTTTTGTTCATAAGTTTTTCTTTGTTGTAACAGCAAAATACGTGAAACTCTTACGTCAAAAAAAATTTTTTTATTCTTATATGGAAAGACAAAACAACTTTAAAACCAATTTAAACAAGCAAATGCAAAGTTTACCATTAATAAGTCAACATATAACATGTAACTTATGAATAAAACACAAAAACATAAAAAATAAAACTATTTTAATTAGCAAATAAATAAATAAACAACTTTTACTTTTTTGAAATTAAAAAATAATATACATTTTAACTTGTGGGTATCCTACACCAGTGGCATGCGGTCAGGGCATGCAAGTTATGCGTTGCATGACCAGCGAATTCTTGTACGATGACCTTTACTTCTGAACGAAATAAAGAACAGCGCTGCTTTGGGACAAAATTAGAAAAGGTGAGCTGGTTTGAGACAAAAAGTAGAAAATCAGGGAGAGATTTTAGGTGAAGACCTTTTTTTTTAGAGAACACCATGAATTTTGGACAAAAAGTAAGAAAAATGAGACTTATTTCAAGTGATGATTTTTTGTTTTTTGGAGAACAACATGATTATAGGATAAATCACCAATATTCGGTAATTATTTTTCGTTTAGATCATCTTCTTTTGAACTAAGGTCACAATCGCTCTCACACATATCGTTTTAATAAAATTTTCTTTGAAAGAAAAAGTTCTTTTGCTGTAAATAGCAATACAAGCGTAAAAGAAAAAGCTCATTTGTAAAGCCGAATATATGAAGATTCTGTTGTGTATATTTCTTTAGCAATAGAATAATATGTAAAATGTTTGTTCCAACAGTGCGCCAGGGGGCGCACTGTAGGAACACCTGCCATTTTGACTTTAACTCTTGATTTCAGAGAAAAGCTACAATAATCGATTATTATCTTTTACCAGGCTTTACTTTACGCTATGGAGAAATTGATGTCATTTTGACTTAATTCCTAGTGCTTTTATGCAATGAAAAAAAACAATTTTTTTTTATCAGCAAAAACTAACTTTTCTTCCATAAAAATAGAAAAACCTTTTTAAAAAATTTTCTGTTTTTTTAGCATTTCTGAAAATACAAAGAGAAATTGATATTTTAATACAAATTTTGATAATGCAATTACGATGTTATTTTACGCAACAATAAAAAAATAAAACGCAAAGGCGCACTGTTTGCACCGGCGCACTGTTGGAGGCTCTCCCCTACTAACAGCGTGCCCTATACATCGGGCACCACATGGAACACGAGGTCTGACGAATTTGGATGACGAAACTCGAAGCTGGCTTAATAACACCACTGCCAGCATCTGATTCAGGCAGTGCAGCAGTCTGGAGTAGTAAAAGGATAAACCCTCGGCCCCAGTCCTGCTTGTGTCTGACCTGGAGTGGATGCCCGTTAAACGATGACGACGACCACGACGACGAGCTGTGTACAAAAGCAAAGATTTTTGTTTTCACTTCAGTTTTTGTTCCTATCCTCACCTATGGTCATGAGAGTTGGGTAAAGACCGAAAGAGTGAAATCCCGAGTACCAGCGGCCGAAATGGTTTTTTTGCGAAAAGTCAGAGGTTTATTCTGACTTGACAAGGTTAAAAGCATTGACATTCATCATTCTCTCAACATTGAACAGCTACTACTCCGCATAGAACGATTGCAGCTGCGCTGGCATGGCCATGTGACACAAATGTCTCACGAGCAAACAGCAAAGTAACTAATGGATGCTCTTTCGAGTACCAAAAGACCTAGAGAGCGATTCAGGACTCGCTGGCTGAGTTATGTTGAAGACTTGGCATGGTCACGTCTTGGAATTCCACCAGCGAAATTGTCGCTAGTTGCAGGAGAATGGAATGCTTAGAGATCCTAACTCGAATTGCTGCCCCTGCAATCCCAAAAGGATAAGCTGGCAAAGGGAAATACACTGAATTAATTCAATGCTTTCCCTGAAAATGATGATGATGATGATGATTATGATGATTTGTTTTATTCATTATATGTACCTGAATTATTTAAGTAATTTAATTCTATCACAAAAAATAATTAGTAAAATTGCTTTTTTTATTGTACACTTACTAAAATCGCTAAAGTCTTAGCTGTTCGGGTAAATTCTCTCTGCCTTATCAAGTCTGTTTTTTACCTTAAAGAATATTCACGTTTCTGGTTGTTGTTGTTGTTGATGTCTATGGGTAACACTTGCTATTTTACCAGAAGGCACGAATGAGCCAATTAAAAATTTCACACACAACCGCTCTCTACTAACTCCAGCGTGAACTATGCTGGCATCGTTGCAAGGTATCGTTGCAAGCTTAAAAGGCCGAAAACAGTGTCGTAGTTTGCAAAAAGTGCAAAACGGGCGTCGATTGAGGCTAAAAATACGAGGGGCATACCAAAAGTTCTGCACAATAGCTATTAAATTTTCTATTATTTACTTTACATGCCATCTGTCACAGCTATTATAGACATTAGCCATCGCACTAATTACGTATAAAATTATCAATACTTGCTCATATCTTTTGATTTCATTGATTATTTTTTAATTTCAGACCATATAATTTTAGCAATGCCTAATTTTAAGAAAAATGAGTGGCGTGCCATTATTCATTTCCGGCAAAAATTTTAATGCACGTGTCCACACAGCAAAAGTTTCCACGACTCAATTACGTGAGCTAACGTAGCAATTACCTCCTCATCCAGCTTACAGCCCAGATCTTGCTCCTAGCGACTTCCACCTATTTGGGCCACTCAAAGATTCTCTCCGTGGCAGAAAATTTGGGTGTGAAAAGTGAGCTGAAGTCAGCTGTGAATGAGGTGGTTAGAACCATGTCAAAAAACTGGTTTAAAGAAGAAACAAAGAAGGTTGCAGAGCGTTGAAGAAAGTGCATTGACTTGCAGGAAGATTTTGTTGAAAAATAAAATTTGTTTCATTATTTCATGATTCTTTGTTTTAAAAATATAACAGTTTGTGCAGAACTTTTGGTATGCCCAACGTAGAACAGGAAGGTTGAAAGAAACATTGTTTCTCTACGTCATGGAGTGCCTACCAACCATGGTAGTTCTCTAATAAGGTTTTATTGTAATCAGAAATAAGCAGTATTATCCAAAAAGTGTTTTGGTTTTATTCATAACATTATTGCCAAAACATGCCTTGTTTCTAAAGTTTTATAAAATACATGAAAAAGCGTATTGTTTGTTTTTGAGTTTATGTGATTGCAAAAAATTTGCGAGCTAAACTAATCTAAAGCCTGATTGCGATTCTTCTCCAAATAGTTTTGTATAAACCAGCGGTGATGAACTTTTTAATGCCGACGGACCGGAAAAAAAATATTTGAAAAATACAACAACTATATTAATATTATAGTAGCCTATTATTATAATTAATGAACGAAGATTCTTCATAGGCATTGCCGTACAAGCCGGGGGCAGAGAGACAATCACCCTCACCCAAAACACAAAAAGTTTGGGAAGAATTAGATTTTTGAGCACTGATCGTTCACTATTTGGGCAGGAGGAAATTATTCAATTCAAAACGATATAGTTCAGCGTGCAAAAGCAACTACAATTTAATGACAAGACCAAGCCAGAATTTTTTTGTGATTTATCCCTGGCCCCTGTATGTTTTTCTTGTTTAATCCAAGAGATATTACCGGTTATACCATACTATGAATTGCCAAGGTTATTAATCTTGTTTCATGGGAAATACCCTCGAATCGGCCGAACATGGTAAATTTGAAAATACTTTTCTTGTTTAATCAAAAAAATATCCTTGAATGGGCCATTATTGGTGTCACAGACTTTGTTTGGAAATCCTAAAGGACCAGTTGAGCTAGATAACCGGAATACCTGCGCTAAAACAAAGCTGTGTCTAAATTTTATTTTATTCCGGCTCAAGAAGTAGTCTGCTATGAGCCTGAAGCTTTTATACAGTTGGTTGGAACGAAAGCTCGGATTGGTTCGTTGAAAACTCTTCTTCACAAACAAACAGAGACCACTATCTCTAATAAGAACGAATGTATTACAAAATTCACAACCAATGAATATTCTATTCCACGCTTTGCCAAACTGCAAAGCGAAATCAACGCTACAACTTAGTTTGATCAACACAAATGATTCTACCTCTGTAGAACACAACTCCAAAACACTGCCGCAAAATAAATTCAACACTCGTCAACCGATACAAAATCTAACGGGCCACGTCCTGCGCCCAGACCAAATTACTTTTACTCAAGTCGTCTCTCGAGTCGTCTCAAATTATCTCTCTCTCGTCTACTTCGTCTTCTCTTTTGTTGTCTCTTTTGTCGTCTCTTTCGTCGTCTCTTTTGTAGTCTCTTTTCAATCGAGCGAGCGCACATATATATAGACAAAATGTCACGTGACGACAAGTTACTCGCATACGCTAGATCATTCTCCACTCTTCAGGGAGAACGTCTTTTGCTAGAACCAAATCGTATATACGCGAACATTCCACTACAGTGACGCTGGACAAAAACATGTTACGTCATTACTGTCGGGCGAGAAGAGAAAAAGGACAAAAAAAATACATCAAGCAATAGAAAGCAAATCGGACGTTATATCACATAATACGAGAGCAGCGCTTCACTAGCCACGCGATTATTATTTCGTAATAAAACTTTGAATTACTGTTAACGGGAATAAACTACATTGCCATGATTAAAATTATTATGAATGAAGTGTGACAATTGGTAATGTCAATAATGCGTTTATTGATTTATCATAGTAATATACTTGGCTCGGCCATTTACGGCTAGACCAAGTATACCTTTCTCGTTTTGTCGAAGAAATATCTTTGCATGGGCCATTATTGGTAATGTCAATGATGTGTTTATTGATTTATCACAGTAAAATTCTTGGCTCGGCCATTTATGGCTAAACAAAGTATATTTTTCTTATTTTATCAAAGAAATATCTTTGCATGGGGCATTATCGGTAATGCCAATGATGCGTTTATTGATTTATCATACTAAAATCTAATTGGCACAAAAGATCAAGCTCCAAATATCTTAGTTCTAATTGGTACATAAGATCCTTCCAGAACCGGAACTATTTAGAAATGCAGTATTAACTTTGATAATGCATGTGTAAAATTGTCAGTTGATAATAGTATTGCAAGTGCAGATGATTGATCACTTCAAACAATACTAAAGTAGAAAGTTTGTAGTCAGTTTTGTTTGAAGTATTCATTAAAGCAATTTATTTAAGTACTCCCTGCTGAGCACTGGATATTTGAAACATAACAATCAAAAATATTATAGACACATATATTTAAGTTATACAGTGAAAAAGTTCAGTTTTATGATATTGTGGCTGTTCAGCTATTTTATGACTTTTATCTTTGTAGGGAGTAGAATACAGTGATCACTTTACTTGAAAAGGCTAGCAGATAAAATTGATGCTAGATTGATCAATCCACAATAAAATGTTGCTGATGATTTGCTGTAAGGTTAGGTTTTACCTGTGTTATTAATGCTCATAACTAGGTGGACTCGTGCTCCGAAGTTGTTGCCAGATCAATGGCGTTAAGCGCCCTTATCATCTGACTTTAGTATCTACAATGAATTAGTTCCAATTTATGCTAATGGCTTTTACTCATATGACACTCTTGTGTATAAATTTATTTATGTATTTAGAAGTAGTGTATTGTAGGTGATTTAAGGTTGCCCTAATGCGTTTAATAAATATTGATATGTCAATGTCGTATTTTGTGTGACAATTTTCGTTTAATTAGCTTTTCAAATTGAAGCAGCAAAGCAACTTTGACTGGTTTTCTATTACTGAGAGGTGTATAAGTGCAATTTAGCAGGTTCTATCTTTGAGTAAATGACAGCCTACATCAATTTTACCATGTAAACTAAGCGTAAATATGTTTCTAAATAAATCAGTCTATTGCTTACAATCACTTCAGTTCCGGTCGGAATCAATTCCATTCCAGGCGGTACCAAAGCTGAATTTTTAATTCTGGCCGTAATTTTGGTACATTTCTAGCCTCCATATTAACACCCTCACTCGACCCAGTTTTGCCTATCGGACATCCACACAGCACGGATCGCCTACGGCGTGATTTTCGGTATAATATGGTCCTTGGTCAGAGGTTCTTGGAGCAATGGATTAAACTTTACTTGCCACAGTTGCAGCGCCGTAAAAAATGCGGGGCCTGACAATTTTAACACACGAGGAAAATATCGTCTAGTTCGCATTTCTAGGGTACTTCCTCAAACTCGGAAAGGTAAAGCGTGGTGTTCCGTTCCTAAAAATCGCCCAAATTATGTAGATTCAAAATCTCATAAAAAATATCTTTGATTTCGCTTTGGTCCGGCTCAAATAGCCGAAGAAATAACAGTTTTATGAGCAATTTAAATAATTTATTTTTATTTACAAGAAAAAATGGCAACACCGCTTATTTTTCACGAAATTTAAAGTAATTTCCAGAACTATCCGATTGACCTGTTTTGATTATGACGTAATAGTTGTTTGCTTTGGAGAATGTCAGAACATTCGAGTAATCTTACTGAATGGTATAAATACGATTCGCTGAAAAGCAGTATTATTATATATAATTGGATGTTTCGTTGTGGTAACTAAGAATTGGAAAATTGTTAACTGTGTGAAGTCATAGTTCTTTTTGGTCGCAAGTCTTTGGTGATCTACGTGATTGTGAAGAATTAAGCTATTGAGCTTTAACCTGTTGCTTTGATTTATACTATTCGGGCTCCTAAGTGGATTGGAGCATATTTCTTAATAAAGAAGATATTGTGGTAGTCTGAGCTGTGATTTAGCTAGACTATATTTTTGCTGTCGCTGGTTCGAAGGTCAGATCCAGCAAGAAGATTAAGAAATTTATCGTTTAGTAGACACCTAGATTGTGTTATTGGCGAGGCCTTCTTAGCAGGCGCCAAAAAAGGTAGACGATTAAACAACGTACTAAGTTACCAAATAAATTCTACAAAATTTCAAAAAACTTTTTAACATCGGAATAAAATTTAAAAAACTTTCCAAAATTTAGAAAACTAAAATTTGTGGAAGTAACAAAATTTCAAAAACTATTTACTAAATTTCTCCACGTGGTAATTTTAAAAAGCTTACAGTAGACGGCACAGTGAATCTCTCTCTTCTTCTCTTCTAATTCTTAAACTACAAGGAAGCTATCCAACAAGCTTTCCCCAATCACACCGCTGGCTTTTACACACGTCTTATGGTTTCATACTACATACATTAAGGTCGAAATTTCGATATATTAAATTATCACAGGCTTCCACAAGCCAACGACCACAATTATTTACTCGACGATGCAGCCCGACAATACAGCCAAACGGTGCAATCGCAAAACAAAATTTTCTCAAGTTTTGCTTGCGATCTACAAACTCACTCTTCAAAACTACAACACTGAACCAAATCACCGAACCACTGGATTACTAAAGGACTGAAAGAAAATAAATTTACCAAGATCTCAATTTATAGTGTGCTTGCCACGTGTAAGTGAACCAATCAAATTTTATTAGAATTACTGCACGAGGTCCGCCGATGAACATGATCATTTTCACAGGAAACATCGCCATAAAACAGAGACCGCAAGCAATAGAATTAATTAAGAGACTTCCAAAAGACTTCTATACAATTAATTAACTTTTTCGAATTACATTGCGAGTTCCATTTCATTTTTTATGATTTTAATACGGCGTGCAATCATTAAAGTCTCCACGATTAATGACAACACGGGAGAACCCCAAGTAACTGAATAGAACGTGATTTGTCTAAACTGGCACCACTCGAATTCAGTGAATAAATTGTAAGCTTCTGTATAAAATGTGCTGTATTGTATTTTTTTTGCTCAGCTCTTTACTGCATAGCGTATCATATATGATACAACCAAATTAACAATTATTTTTTCATTAAAAAAAACTTTATTTTTTTTCAATTTTGCTTTTGAATAAAAAAAAATGCAATATTTATTTCTTTAAAACTTTTTAGTTTTGAAATAAAGTCAAAAATAATTTTTTAATTTAATTTTATGATTAAAGATATATTTTTTCAACCATCTTTTGATAAAAATAAATTTAAAATTTTTTAAGTTTTCATGTAAATATCCCGTTGAAAAAATTATATTGCAGTTATTACTTCGTAATTAATTATTAGAAATGTTATTTTCAAATTTTTAATGTAAATTGACCAAATTACAGGTAAAAATGATATCTTATATGATACAACATGTGGTAAATCATGTCTTGCAATATGAAACTCAAAATGCTATTTGATCTGAAAATAGGAAACTTTCTAGACCAATTTTAAACTTATACATGGCAAATCAATTTTATTTATTAGTATTTGACAGAATAGCTCAGTTTTATGACACTCTGACTTAGGAGCAGGAGGTTGCGAGTTTGATACTCAGTCCAACCAAGTGATTATTGTTCTTCATTTGGAAAAGACACTTTACGGCAAATTCTTCAATGGAGTTCGCGTGGCTTATACAATTTTGAATCCACTTGAAAAAAGAAAGCAACAGCTTGGCCTCTACGGTCATACAAAAAAGTTAATAGTAAATGTATGATAAAAACAGCGTTAGATAATTTTTTTTTATCAAATAAAAACTTTATCAAGAAAAAAACCTATTTCATGCAAAATGTCTCAGTATGGCTTATCAGAAGAAACTTGGAAGTACTAGCTTTTCTGCTCTGGTATAGATCCAATGAGTTTCCTGTGATAAGATTACGAGCCATCAAGCAGTTGAACAAGATGATGAAAAACATTCATCTTGCTTGTAAAGTAACGTTAGGTGTTCAACTTGATCAATGGTGCACCATTAGAACTTGTTGACAATGTTTACTGATAGTTTTCCTGTTCTGCAAAAGACGTTTTTCTATTAGAAGGCAGTGGCTGAAATAGCGGATGAGTAAATACTCTTCAGTTTTGGATCTGAATCTGATACTATATCAAAATCTGAGACAGTCATAAGCGTAAAACAAGAAGACCATTTATCAAAACAAAGCAACTCTTTATAGAAAAACATTGGAAAAACGCTTTTTTTTGTCAACTGTGTAAGCTTGCTTAGATAAAAATTGACATTTTCTTGAATGAAAAATGCCATATCAATGTTGTAATATAGATTTTTATTGTCACCGCCTCTGTTTCTCCTTCTAACTTGCAGGAAAGGTGGGGCGTCCTCTTTAGACCAACTGTTAAGCAATCATCCTAACTTACTTTCAGAGATCTCAATACATGTATATTGCTGCCATATGAAATTTTTCATTTGGTTTTTTAGTTTTCATTTAGAGGTAGGGCTGAAATTTAAAGATATTTGATAAAATCGTCAAGTCAAGAACAGAAAAGTGCCATCAGGAGTTTTTACCAAGAACAAAACAAATTCTAGTAGGTTTTGAACTGTAATCAAGTCGATCACATTACTCTAAATAGAGCGCTAATATCTATCTACCCCAATCCTGGTGACTGTTTTTATTCTAGTTTTGCTTTCGTACACATTGTTTGAAAAATTGTGTAAAACTTTTCTTTAATAAACGCTAAATTTTATTCTGAAATTTTTTTGCAAATTCTTCTTGAAGCACATTTTGTATCATTTATAATACAACCATAAAATTACTCCATTTTTTTTTTCAATTTTTAGTACATTAACATTAATTTAGATGCATTTAATGGTTTTTAATCTGAATACGTTTTTTTAACATGCTACTGCCAAAGTTCACCACTGTGCATTAGTACAATTAATCGATTAAAGCTATGCTTCATAAAAAACTGTTGTCAAATATTCAGAAAATTCTACTACCAATTATATAATGAAAATATCACAATTGTTCAAAACTGTTGTCTTTATATAACAAGCATAGATTTTAATGATAATTTTTTTGCTTTGTATTTGTCCTGGCTTAACGAATTTTGTCAAATAGTTCAAGAAGACAAATATAGTTAAGTTGATTTAGTATGTAATTTGATGAAGAAGCTTCAAAATAATTGTGGTTATTTTCCGATTTTTAATAATAATTACCTAAAGCTTTCTAATTTTAGACAATTTCAAACAGTAATGATGATACTGTAAAGTTAAACAAAGCAATAAAATTTGTATCAGCATAAATAAACAGTTCACAAAATACTTTACCTCATGTATTTTTACAGTAGAAAAAAGCGCGTTATCAATGCATTCTCTTTGCGATCTTGGATTTGAGCAGTTGGTAAGATTTGAAATATTTATTCTGTTCGCGATTAATAATGTATAACACGAAGAAATTTTTTTTCTTTTATAGATGGAAATTGTGATGAAGACAAATCAAAAACAGCAAAAATAGAAAATAATACGCACATCCAATGCATTTTATTGACAGTTTGCTATTATCGATTGTTGGAAACAAAGCTGAACAAAAAATAACTTTTAGAGCACGAAGCTTAATTATTAATATATTTTTTTGCAGTGGAATTGTTATTGGTTACAGAATCTACATCAACCGAAAACAAAACACGATTTTTTCGTCTCAAATTATTAATTTTTTTAGATCAGTAGGCCAGTCCAATTGTAATCAAGCCTTAATTATCATTAAAAGGTACAATTAGGTTGAACAAATTTTATTGGACAAAGTTAGGCCTAGACAAGATGTTCAAACTTTAAATCTTTTCTGTCTTTGTGTTGCAGTTACGATATCATTTGATGTTGAATCATTTAAATGTTTGCATATCTTCGAGTATATTTTGACCGAACAAATTTCCATTCATAAACAATCTACTAATGCCCGAAATTCAAAAAGTTGAAAATTTTTGATTTTCTTCTGTGAGTTTCTTTAAAATGTTCATATTAAGATATTTTTAAGCAAAATTTTTTAAATAATTGTTTTTGAGGGAGTGATTTTAACCGTATAATAAATCATACGCTGGGCGTTCGTGTTACTAAAGTTCACCGCACGTTTTTCTCTTTTCAATATTTTTCTCAGAGTTAAGTATTGCTATGCTAACTGCTACTAATATAAATAATTTAAATGATCGGCAAAATTAAAGGCAGTCTTGTCTAGCTCTTATTTTGGCACAATGTACTTTAAACTTGTCGAAAAGATTTATTACTCCCAGGTACAGGCATGCAGCTTTATATCACGTATTTGTTTGGGGCACACTAACTTTCTTTGTTTTTAACTTCTTATAACGCTTATATGTATAAACCAACTAGATATCTCTATTTTTAATATTGATGGTCACAAGTATAGGCTTAATATTGATCTTTATTGAACACATTTAACATTTTAAAATCTTTCAATTGTGACTTTTTTATACGATCACTCCTACGAGTTTTCATTGCAAAATATTTTGCCTCTGTAAAGTATCCATTATTGAAAAATGTATGAAATAACTTTGACTGCATACATAGGAATCAACAAGAAAAGCACAAAAACATACGTTTCGTATCACAATTGTTTCCTCCAAGTTCTTGGTCTTATTATTTTCAGGAAGATACTGTATCTATCCAGGCTTGTCAAGCACCAATAAGCCTATTAATGCGCCCCCATTTTTATTAAAGAGATATTTTTAGAAAGTTATTTTTTAAACTTAGAACTAAGCTATTAGTGGATGATTGCAACCATTAGTTTATCAATTTATTTTGAGAAGGGGGAAGGCTCAAACAAAGCTAAAATTGCAGGCTGCAGGAGGTTTAATATTGCTTTCTTTGCAGAGGTTGCAGGAGAATGGAATGCTTAGAGATCCCAACTTGAATTGCTGCCCCCGCAACCCCAAAAGAATAAGCGGGAAAAGAAAATACACTGAACTAATTCAATGCTTTCCCTAAAAATGATGGTGATGATGATTTGTTTTATTCATTATATGTACCTGAAATATTTAAGTAATTTAATTTTATCACAAAAAAATAATTAGTAAAATTGCTTTTTTTATTGTACATTTACTAAAATTGCTAAAGTCTTAGTTGTTCGGGTAAATTCTCTCTGCCTTATCAAGTCTGTTTTTTACCTTAAAGAATATTCACGTTTCTGGTTGTTGTTGTTGTTGATGTCTATAGGTAGCACTTGCTATTTTACCAGAAGGCACGAATGAACCAATTAGAACTTTCACACACAACCGCTCTCTACTAACTCCAGCGTGAACTATGCTGGCATCGTTGCAAGAAAATCTGCTTAAAAGGCCGAAAAAAGTGTCGTAGTTTGCAAAACGTGCAAAACGGGCGTCGATTGAGGCTAAAAATACGAGGGGCATACCAAAAGTTCTGCACAATAGCTATTAAATTTTCTATTATTTACTTTACATGCCATCTATCACAGCTATTTAGACATTAGTCATCGCACTAATTACGTATAAAATTATCAATACTTGCTCATATCTTTTGATTTTCATTGATTATTTCTTAACCCTATATGGACAAATGGGACAGATCTGTCACGTTTCAAAAAAACTGTATTTAGTGAAGCTTTTTAGAAATTTTTTAAATAAACGACTTTCTTAGATTTGTCATACCTAGTTGGTGTAGTTTTGAGTTGGAGACCCTAAAACTTCAACCAGTGTGAAAGTAATAGTGAGTTCTTTGCTTGTTTGGCAAGGTTAGTGAAAAGTGCAGATACTTACTCTTTTGTATTAAGTAGTTCTTGATAAGTAAGCAAATTTTTTGACCAAATAAAATTTTTTTGTGTCGAGTAAAAGTAGTCTATCATATCAATGTTAAATTTTTAATGTTGGTTAATTGTGATTAATCTGGTATCGATTAGTTTAAACGTGCCAGATCTGTCCACCTCGTACATAAAGTTTGATTTATATGCTAAAGATCTAAATACAGTGTACATAATCTGAGTGTTATACTGCAATTTTTTTGAATATTTTGAGTAAATATAAAGTGATAATAAATTAATTATGAATATTCAAAAAATTTATGGCATAAAGAATTGGGAAGCTATTGCTGGGGAGTGAAAATGGGGGAGTGAAGATAAATTTCTTGGAGAAAGTGACTCTGATGATGAATATGTTTGTTGTGAATTCGGTTACAACAACCCTCAAAGTGAAGAAAGCATCCAGATTACAGAAAAAAAAAGAGCTAGATACAAACTGCCTGGGTACACAAGCAAAATCTACATTTTTGCATAAAATTGCATAAAATTTTTGCCTGACAAAAAAAACTGCTTTAAAACGTTTCACAAAAGCTAAAAGTATTCAAATTCTAATGTAAAATTAATTGTGTACTCGTTTTTGACTTTTATGGTTCTGTTATTGCATGATATATAATGTTTGATTTTTCGTATTATGGACCAGTGGGACAGATCCGACACGTTTAAAAATACCAAACATACATATAAAATTTTTTAATATTTTGTCAAATATTGCATAATATAAAGTTACTGTCACCAAAAAACAGTTGAAATAATTTTTATCGGGCACAAAATTAAATCGGTCCATATAGGGTTAATTTCAGACCATATAATTTTAGCAATGCCTAATTTTAAGAAAAATGAGTGGCATGCCATTATTCATTTCCGGCAAAAATTTTAATGCACGTGTCCACACAGCAAAAGTTTCCATGGCTCAATTACGTGAGCTGAAGTGGCAATTACCTCCTCATCCAGCTTACAGCCCAGATCTTGCTCCTAGCGACTTCCACCTATTTGGACCACTCGAAGATTCTCTCCGTGGCAGAAAATTCAGGTGTGAAAAGTGAGCTAAAGTCAGCCGTGAATGAGGTGGTTAGGACCATGTCAAAAACCTGGTTTAAAGAAAAAATAAAGAAGGTTGCAGAGCGTTGAAGAAAGTGCAATATTCGACCCCTAAATAATTTTTTTCCAAAATCTTTTGCGGCACATATATTGAGAAACACAGATATATGTAGTAAGTAACATTGAAGTTTATAATTCAAAATAACATCACAACACTTAACCTTTTTTCTGGAATAGTAAATAATGTGCAATAGCTTGCGGCACCCTAGCGAAACGCAAATGGCACCCCGGTTGATAACCACTGCAATAGCCTAACACAGAAAACAATTGCCTTACTTGAATCGGTGTGATGATAGGAAAGTATTGAAAGTTGGTGAACACAAGTGCATATGTGAGAACAGTGTTTGTGAAAAGCGGAAGCAGCGCTAACAAAAGCGAAACCGTCTAAAATGCAAACACTCCTATCATTGCGGATTTTTTGCTGATCAAGTCTCCTATTCGGTGGCGAAGTGATGATTTGACCGACAGGAAAGTATTCGCCGACAAGCAAAGCAAACTAAATATAAGCAAGTATTATAATAGATGATACGATAATGACAACTATAATAATAAAATAAACGCAAGTAATTTGGCGACAAGTTTTTATCTACCTTATCTCTTTTCATTTTAGTAAGCTTTACACGAAAAAAGTATAACGACCAATTTAAATCGACATTAATTGTATCTGAATATCGCTGCAATGGTCGATAGAACACCCATGATTTCGAAAAAATTTGCAGTTGATTTTTCACCAACAGATGCCAAAGTAATTGTCTCGATTGTGGTGTAACTTCAATTTTCAAAGTCGATTTTGACTTGAGACTTGAGACAGTGGCAGTCACAAAAAAACAAGTGGAAGAAATGGAAGTCGCAGAGATGAAAATGTTGAGGTTTGCTATGGGAGTGACGAGAAAAGACAAGATTAGAAACGAGCACATCAGGAGTACCGTTAAGGTTGAACAGTTAGGAATGAAGATGAGGGAGGGCAGGCTGAGGTGGTATGGACATATCATGAGGAGAGACCAAGAGTATGTAGGAAGAAAGATGATGGAAATGGAGTTACCGGGAAAGAGGAGAAGAGGGAGACCAAAGAGAAGATTTTTAGATGCAGTAAAGGAAGATATGCGGGAAGTTGGAGACGGATGTTGAAGACAGAAAGATGTGGAGAATGATGATACGCTGTGGCCACCCCTGACTAAAGGGAAAAGCCAAAAGGAGAAAAAGAAGAAGTAGTAGTGTATTGCAGCTGATTTAAGGTTGCCCTAATGCGTTTAATAAATATTGATATGTCAATGTCGTATTTTGTGTGACAATTTTCGTTTAATTAGCTTTTCAAATTGAAGCAGCAAAGCAACTTTGACTGGTTTTCCATTACTGAGAGGTGCATAAGTGCAATTTAGCAGGTTCTATCTTTGAGTAAATGACAGCCTACATCAATTTTACCATGTAAACTAAGCGTAGATATGTTTTTAAATAAATCAGTCTTATTGGCTACAATCACTTCAGTTCCGGCCGGAATCAATTCCATTCCAGGCGGTACCGGAACTGAATCTTTAATTCTGGCCGGAATTCCGGTGCATCTCTAGCCTCCATATTAACATCCTTGTGAGAGCAATTCGGGTTCTCACTTTACGGTGTGAATTTAAGCACATGTCATTTAAATCTCTCTTCTGCCTGGGGGTTGTATAAATCCAGACTACACAAATTAAGAACAATGTTCCAATTTGAACCAGTTTACTAAAAGAAAAAAAACACAAATTAAGCAATAAAAAACTTTGATTTGAGCAAATACTTACGATTTTGTGCGAACTCCAGACAAAAGACAAGAGTTTTTAATTTATCATTATTTTATCAATTAAACGTTATTATTTTCTTTATTTTTTTTCTTTTCCGATCTCTTTGTTCTTTAATCAAAACGCCCGAAATGTTCACATTGATTGAAGTAAACTAAATTAATTTTTTATAATGAGGGAGCGCGCTTACAACCCCACTCGGCCCAGTTTTGCCTATCGGACATCCACACAGCACGGATCACCTATGGCGTGATTTTTGGTATAATATGGTCCTTGCTCAGAGGTTCTGGGAGCGATGGATTAAATTTTACTTGCCACAGTTGCAGCGCCGTAAAAAATGGCTAAAAATCGTGGACAACATTTAAGTACGGCAACTGGTTTCGGTCGCAGGGCCTGGCGACTTTAACACGCGAGGAAAACATCTAGGGTACTTCCTCAAACTCGAAAAGGTAAAGCAATTGTTCGGCGTGGAATCGTTAAAATCTCCACGATTAATGACAACACGGGGAACCCCAAGTTACTGAATAGAACGTGATTTGTCTAAACTGGCATTACTCGAATTCACAGAATAAATTGTAGGCTTCTATATAAAATGTGCTGTATTGTATTTTTCTTTGCTTAACTTGTGTTGTTCGTTTTCGCCAATTAATCTCGTAAAAGCCTACATATCTTCATTAGAAATTGTATATTCATTGCTTATAGTGTGCATAAATCGTCCTTCACCTTTTAATTTGTTTGCATTATGACTACGCTGGCGCGATTACTCTAATGGGGACCGCTATGTGTCCGGACGGTTAATTCAAAACAATGTTTATGTGTAATACGATTGTGACGTCTTGCCCTTTTTTATTTGTGGCTGCTTGGTAATTGCCTTCAGTCATTTATTCAGCGCACGTGCTTGGAAAAGCGTGGTAAAATATGGAATTATTTTTTACACTTTCTTTGATAACTCTATTAAACCTAAAACAATTACAAGTGAGTGTGAAGTTGAATCTCGCTAGCTAACACCGAGATTCGTTAATAAGGACAAGGCTAAGCAATTCAGTCGGTCCAGACGGTTACCTTTAATTGGGCCTTGCTTGGACATGAAATATTTCAAAACTCCTTTTTGTAGACATAATTTCTTTCTGAGATGCAAGAAACCAAAACAGATTTACTCGAGTAACTCGAGGCCGAAGTTGAATTAAGCGTTTCACTGCATTTAACATCGAGACTAATACTCTCCATTGAATGGTTGTAAACTCGTTTTTCTTGCTTTCAAATAATTATTATTTTTATTGCGGTCTTAAAAGTCCTTGCATATGTTGGTTTTCAAATCGAGATCATTATTTTAAATTGGAAATATTTTTTTACTTTACACCACGTTTAAAGTACCCACAAGAATTTATTTTCAAAAATCAAATGCTATTTAAATTGAAAAACCAGTTGTCAATGTTTGTCAAGCGTGTGCGTCAGCAAGTCTGCGAAGCCCTGTTTGGACTTAAAATGGTGATTAAGACTGGGAATAAGACTGAGACTGAGAATAAGACTGACACTGAACATTATAATGACTAGTTAAACGGTTTCCCGTCTAACTGAAATAGGCCTACATTAAACCGAATTATCAAAAGTTTCGTTTCTGACTTTGTTATCAGTCGATAAACTCGTGATCAGAGAGGAAACCAGAATGGACAGACACCCAAGAGTGTTAGTCAAAAGATACACAAGTATTTGCAAAAAAAATGGCCGGTAAAAAAAATTGTTCAAAAAGTATTTAGAAGCAAAAGCAACAAAGTATGGATATAACAATACACCTTGCTTTCATATAGCAAGGCTCTAGAACACATGCACAAAAATATATGACACCGTTAACTGGTTTGGCCTACTTCAAAATGTAAACCAAAACAAAAATTTTAGTTTATAAACCTTTCAAAAGTCATGATTCAGGTCCTGTGCGACTCCTAAGTGCGGAAAATCAATGCTTTGTAGTGATGATTCCAAAAGAGTCCACAGATAAGATAAAAGTATTTTATATTTATTTAAGAAACTATTAAAAATATTCGATTTTACAATTTGGTCAAGTGAAAAACCAAACTACTAACTGCAGCAGAGCTCAAATTGATGCAAATAACATGTCATTAAGGTTAATCTCTGACATTCCTGCATCTCTGACATTTCTGACATCTCTATCTCTGACATTCCAGTAAATATCTCCGACACTTTTTCACAGAGAGAATTTACTGCTGCCCCCCAACATTTCAAACCAGATAAAGCTCAGGTATCTGATTCCATCTGCCCAGAGCTTATACTTCATGCTGGAGCTGCTTTGAAGTCCTGGTTACGTGACTTTCTTTCTTCCTGTTTGCGCCGACTCAAAACCCCCAAGATCTGAAGAAGAGCGCTTGTAGTCGCGATCCCAAAATCAATGAAGCCCGTGGGGGACCCAAAGACCTATATCTCTGCTCTGCGTCCCCTACAAAATCCTCGAGAGGCTTATCTACGCCCGCGTTGAAACATTAATCTATCCACTGTTCCCTAAAGAGCAGGCTAGGTTTTAACGCGGGAAGTCAACCGTAGATCAAGTCGTTCTGCTAACCCAGAACATCGAGGATTCCTTTGAGGGTAAAAAAAAGGCCGGTGCCGTATTTGTCAACTGACAGCTGCTTTTATGACATTGTCTGACGCCGTGGCCTTATCTGCAAGCTGCTGAGACTTCTTCCGGATAAACACATGGTCAGAATCATTATGGAGCTTGTCCGAAATCAAATTTCACCCTTACCACCGGTGACAGCAAGCAAAGCAGGCTACACCGTCTTAAAAACGGCGTTCTTCAGGGATCGGTCTTGGCTCCCCTCCTATTTAACATCTATACGTACGATCTTCCTTCCATGATTTCCAGAAAGTTTGCTTATGCTGATGATTTAGCATTGTGGCACTCTTCTGAAAACTGGAAGGACTTGTAGGGGACTTTAAGCCAAAATATATCTACACTTTCAGCGTATCTTCAGACTTGGAGGTTGAAGCTCAGTCACACTAAAACGGTAACGGCAGCCTTTCACTTAAATAACCCAGAGGCCAAACGTGAGCTAAAGGTCTACAACAACAATAGACTTTTACCGTTCTGTCCAACTCCTACTTATCTTGGGGTAAAACTGGACAGATCATTCACGTTTTGTCACCATTTAGTGGCATTGCGCAAAAAACTATCTTCGCGCGTCACACTGCTGAGGCGACTCGTGGGCTCGGGATGGGATACTGATGCTAAAACACTACGCACAGCCACCTTATCTCTATTCTATTCAATAGCTGAGTACTGTGCGCCAGTCTGCTGTTGCAGTGTTCACACTCGTCTCATCGACAGTGTCTTGAACGACGCCTTGCGCATAGTTACTGGATGCCTGCGTCCCACTCCAACGGACCACCTACAAATACTCTCAGGCATCCAGCCAGCTGAGCTTCGCCGAATGGGAACGACACTCTCCTTGGCTCACTGTGGATCTCTGGACCCCGATCATATCTTGTATGGTCTTTTAAGTGAGTCCTCAGGTTCTCAGATTCAAAAGATTCCGATTCAAAGAGACTTTTTTGCAATGTTATCCCCAGATGTCAACCGATAGTTATAAAATCACGCAGATTTAACAATGATGATCAACAGTGTATCCATAACGAGGTTAGTAAACTTCTTAATGACGACATTATAGAGCCGCCTTATTCTCCATGGCGTGCTCCAGTAGTGGTAACAAAAGATGAACGCCATAAACGTCGAATGATTGTTGATTACTCCCAAACTATTAACAAATTTACGCTACTTGACGCTTACCCTCTACCGAACATAGATGAGCAAGTAAGTGAAATTGCAAAAGGTACAGTTTTTAGCACCTTAGATTTAAAGTCTGCTTATTACCAACTTCCATTGTGTCCTGAAGACCGACCATATACGGCTTTTGAAGCCTGCGGCAAGTTATACTAGTACACCCGTTTACCGTTTGGAGTCACAAACGGTGTTTCCTACATCCAACGTGTGATTGACCAATTAATAGACAAATATCGTTTAAAGGGAGTTTATGCTTATGTTGATAACATCACTGCTTCTGGCTATGACAAGGCTGACCATGATTTAAAACTAAAGGCGTTACTAGCAGCTTCCGAAGCTGAAAACTTAACCTTTTAACACTGATAAAGTGTGTTTGAGAAAAACCAAATAGACTTGTTGGGGTATCGTGTGTCTCACCTAAGATACGGCCTGATGCCGAACGATTGTGCCCTCTGCGTGAACTAGCCTTGCCTAAAAGTAAAACGAAACTTCAAAGAGCGATCGGTATGTTTTCGTACTATGCTAAGTGGCTTCTGATTTTTCTTAAAAAATTAAACCTCTCATTCAATCTAACAAAAACAATGCTTTTCATCTATCTAATGAATCGGAAAGAGCATTCGAAATGCTTAAATCTGAATTAGCTTCTGCTTGTTTAACTTGTGTGAAGAAGGATTGCCTTTTACAGTAGAATGTCATGCTTCTAACCATACTTTAGCAGCTGGTCTAAATTAAGGTGGTAGCCGTATTGCTTTTCATTTCCGGACTTTTTCTCCCAGCGAACGTCGTACTCGGCTGTCGAAAAAGAAGCGGCGGCAATCATTGATGCCATACAAAAATGGAGTCATTTTTTATTTTCTAAACGCTTTCAACTAATCACTGATCAACGAGCTGTGCCTTTTCTGTTTAACCCCCAACGTTTAGAAAAAATTAAGAATACGAAAATTCAACTTTGGAGAACACAGCTGGGCAATTTTGACTACAATATTGTTCATAGGCCGGGCAAGCAAAATATTGTTCCAGATACTTTATCAAGAGTGAGCAGTGTGATGTACAACGGGCTTAATCTAGCGGAAATACACAAAGTACTTGGCCATCCAGGAGTTACTCGATTGTCACATTTCGTAAAGACCGAGAACTTACCATTCTCTGTCGAAGACTTCAAAAAGGTATGTTCAAACTGTCAAATTTGTGCTGAGATAAAACCGCGCTTCTTTCGAAAACCCGTAAAAACTCTTGTTAAAACTATGCACCCATGGAAAGGACTGATTGCGTGAAGTAAAATATTTTTCTTCCCAAAGCTTTTCATCTGACACTCTTCAGGGGAAATCGTCAGAATGAAGCAGAATTGAAACCGAACTAAGTTATAAAGGGGAAAGTAGGAAATTCTACTACTGAAAGAAGTTAGCCAATGAGAGAAAAGATTAAGAAATTTTCAAAGAGTAGACAAATTCTTTTTGCTTACACAGAAGGGAACTGAGCGATTTAATGAAAGTCGCTTCAAGAGCAGAAAGGTGAAAGGAAGAGCGACCTCGAGCGAGAATAGAAAATTTTTCGTTGCTTTAATGAAGGGCGCATTGGGCGTTGTCAAGAAGATGTTGACCAATGGCGGATTCGTGAAATTGTTGTGGGCGTGTGTTGTTCTTGAAAGAGCAGGAAAGACTTTGGCGGTTGGCCGAGGCACGAGGATTGGTGATGGATCTAGGAACGTGTTGTTTAATTTGCTCTTCTAGCCGTTGAGACGTGCGACCAACGTACCGACTATCGCAGTGGCACAAAAACTGGTAAATAACGTTGCTGTGATGATGGGAAGGCAACAGGTCTTTCTTAATCGCTGGAAGGAGCTATCGGGTGTTGAAAATAACACGTGGTTCGACGGAGAAAAAGCAGCGTTTCACAGCAGACGTATCTGCTTTTCGAACTTCATCGAGACGTTTCCAATCCATGGGATGTTTAGGTAGACAGGGCACTTTTTTACTGTGCGGACCGGGTTAGAATTTAGTTGTTGAATTTTTCGCTTGAAAGCCAAATTGATTACACCTTCGGATTCAAGTCCCTTCGGACGAATGAAGAAATTCTTATAACAAAGCCTGATAAAGGTGCTGGCGTTGTCATCCTCAACAAAAACGATTACAACGACAAGATGAAGACGATTCTTAATGACACGACCAAATTTCTTGATCTTGGACCAGTCACCAACAAAGCCAACACCGCTAAAATTGAATCACGGATACAACGACGGCTACTACAGCTGAAGAAAAGAGTACCTAATTTCTAAGAAAGTTTACAAAGCAATCCGACCCACTGGCTCTCAGCGACCGCGCATGTATGATCTTCCGAAAATTCACGAAAAGGACGTACCCTTACGTCCGATTTTGTCTATGACCGGATCGGCCCAACATCAGCTAGTTAAATGGCTTACTTCTCTTCTTCAACCTGTTCTCCAAAACCTTTCTTCTAATTGTGTGTCTGATTCTTTCACCTTTGTAAAAGAAGTCAGAAAATTTACCTTTTCTCCTTTCTCTGTCTTTCTTTGTTCTTTTCATATTTCCAGTCTCTTCACCAATGTTCCGCTTGCTGAAACCATAGAAATCTGCGCTGATGCTATTTACAATGACGACTCAATGGCGCCATCCTTTGTCGAATTAATGCAGCTAGCCACCTCCTCTGTGGAATTTAGCTTCAATAACTACATGCATCGACAAATCGACGGCGTCGCTATGGGCTCACCGCTTGGTCCAGCTTTAGCAAACATTTTTGTTGGCTACCAAGAAGCAAAACTTTTCAACATCGCCAAAAGACCGTTAGTGTACTTTCGGTACGTTGATGATACTTTCGCCGTATTCAACAATGAAGAAGACTGCAACACTTTTTTCATCCAGCTCAACTCCCTTCATCCCTCACTTCGCTTCACCTATAAAAAGGAATCTAATCACTCTCTCCCTTTCCTTGACGTGTTGGTAGAAAGGCATGATTCAGAATTTCTAATTTCAGTATACAGGAAACCCACCTTCACTGGCCAATATCTACGTTGGAACTCTTTTATTTTCCAGAAACGGAAAATCAATCTAATTGGTACTCTCGTTCACAGAGCTTTTACGATTTTTTCTAAAAGCAAACTGGACCAAGAGCTTGGCAAAATTCGTTCAATTCTTTTGGAAAATGGCTACCCGGAACGTGTAATCAATTTGGCTTTCAAGCGAAAAATTCAACAACTAAATTCTAACCCGGTCCACACAGTAAAAAAGTGCCCTGTCTACCTACACATCCCATGGATTGGAAACGTCTCGATGAAGTTCGAAAAGCAGATACGTCTGCTGTGAAACGCTGCTTTTTCTCCGTCGAACCACGTGTTATTTTCAACACCCGACAGCTCCTTCCAGCGATTAAGAAAGACCTGTTGCCTTCCCATCATCACAGCAACGTTATTTACCAGTTTTTGTGCCACTGCGATAGTCGGTACGTTGGTCGCACGTCTCAACGGCTAGAAGAGCAAATTAAACAACACGTTCCTAGATCCATCACCAATCCTCGTGCCTCGGCCAACCGCCAAAGTCTTTCCTGCTCTTTCAAGAACAACACACGCCCACAACAATTTCACAAATCCGCCATTGGTCAACATCTTCTTGACAACGCCCAATGCGCCCTTCATTAAAGCAACGAAAAATTTTCTATTCTCGCTCGAGGTCGCTCTTCCTTTCACCTTTCTGCTCTTGAAGCGACTTTCATTAAATCGCTCAATTCCCTTCTGTGTAAGCAAAAAGAATTTGTCTACTCTTTGAAAATTTCTTAATCTTTTCTCTCATTGGCTAACTTCTTTCAGTAGTAGAATTTCCTACTTTCCCCTTTATAACTTAGTTCGGTTTCAATTCTGCTTCATTCTGACGATTTCCCCTGAAGAGTGTCAGATGAAAAGCTTTGGGAAGAAAAGACTGAGTGTCGACTTCAAAGGTCCATTTCCAGGTAAAAATAAGTATTTTCTGTTTGTTGTCGATGAATTTAGTCGTTTTCCTTTTGCCTTTCCATGCAAAGACATGAGCTCAACTACGGTAATATCATGTTTGTCAACTTTGTTCAACATTTTCGGATTACCACTTTATGTTCATAGTGATCGTGTTTCAAATTTTATTTCGAGGGACGTAAGGCAGTATTTGAACGATCAAGGAGTGGCTACCAGTAGATCAACGCCATATTACCCTTCTGGTAACGCACAATGCGAGCGAGTGAACCAAACTGTTTGGAAAACGGTAAAGTTAATGCTACGTAACCTGAATTTACCAGAGCCTTCATGAGAAACTGTGCTCCCTCAATCTTTACCTACTGTTAGATCCTTGCTATTCACGACAACTAACGCAACGCCCCACGAACGCTTCTTCAACTTTCACCGCAGAAGTATGTTGGGGCGCTCTCTTCCTAATTGTAATTGTTGCAACCTGGACCGGTACTGTTGCGGCGTTTCGTACGAACAAAGAATCAACCTCTAGTTGATGTAGTGGAACTAATTGAAGCAAATCCCAACTTTGCTATCGCAAAATTTCCAGACGGTAGAGAGTCAAAAGTTTCTGTTGCAAAGCAAATGAAATCAATTCTTATGTCCCTTTTCCTACCAGCGAAGCCGAAACAAGTAAAATCGATTCTTATGCCGTAGCTCGACCACAATCAACCTCCAACGCTTCTTTGAATGAATCTCAAAGCAGTGAATTACGTAAAGAGAGATCTCAACAGCCACTGCCTTTCAATTCCCGAGATGAAAATCGTTCAGATTGAAACGCTCGACTCGAACGCGTAAGCCACCGGACAGATTTGGCGTATACATAACTCACTAATTTTGTTTTTTTTTAATCTGCGTTTTATTTTTCTATCGGAGGAAGATTATCATGATTTAACCTGGACTCGAACCACCCTAACATTTGCTTTATTCATAAGTTTATTTATTTCTCTTGTTGTCATCTTCCTATGTAACATGCTGCCTTGCGCGAACTTTTTTAACTTTAGATAGCACTCTGGTTTTGATTGCACTCTGGATTTTAGCTAATTTATTTTCAAGCGCTTAATTCTATTTGGATTGTTATTATTATTGCTTTCTTTTCGGATATTAGTCATGATTTTGTGAATAAAAGCCTAGTTTACGGTTTACTTTATGACAAGAACATGTTGTCTGATTTGCTTAAGACAAGTTAATCTTTTTAATCAATACGATTTCGACTCGAAAAAGCGATTTTCTATTGTAAAATGTATGACATTAATTTTCTACCACAAAATTGATTCAATAAGTCAAAAGCTTGTTGAAAAACAATATTGTTTTGTAGATTGATTTATTTTTCTTGTTACTGTTCAATCAAGAAGGTTACAAGTTCAGTAAAGCCTTGCAATACTTGTAATCAGGGGTGTATTGAAAGGGGATTGTGGGGGATCGCCGTCCACCCAGTTTTTTTAGAAATACTTCACTGAAGGCACATTTTTACTATAAATGACGAGTGTTGAGGCCAACCGTCCACCTACTTTTTTATTTAGCAATACACCACTGCTTGTAATATTGATTACACAAAATTAAATGTGAGATCGCGTATCGAACCAGGACAATCGTGAGATGTAATTCTACTGTACTTTGCAAAATAGGGTTTCGAAATGTCTTAAAAGATTTTTTTCATAAAAACAGTTTTTAATTAAAAGTTTAACCAATATTTTCTTGCTTTCAATGTCAAAATCACAAAAATTGTATAAGGGTAGCCAAACACTTCGCTAAAGAATAACTTGATTTTTTAATTTTTATACTTCAACAACCCGCAATCAAATTGCTTTGAGATTGCACAGAAGCTAGAAAAAAACAGAAGAATTTGTGTCAATCATTCTGCAACATAAAAATGCAAGTTTTTTGTTTCAATAGGTCAATGTGATCGAATTTGTAACAAGTTTGCAGACGTAAAGTTAGTCTTGGGTCGTAATTTTTCGGTAGTTGGAGGTACTTTTCAAAAAATAAAATTGGAATAAAAAGCGATTTTACTTTGTTTTGCGAAGAGATAGTTTTAACCGATAGTAAGAAAAATTGTACTGCTTTTCCTCAAAAATCTGCGGTTGACGACGTTCTGTTGTTGCTATGCAGATACGTAAAACAGCAAAAAAAATCTAGGTTAAAACAAAGTTTTTAGGTTTCTGACAGTTTTTGTGTTTGAAGATTCTAAAACTAGTGTATTGTCGAAAAGTTTCAAAATATGAAACAGTAAGTTTAAAATTGTAGACTTTTTTGAATTATAAGCAATAAATTTTTTTAATTTTATCTGTTTACTTGCAAACACTATCCACAGTTGACGTTTCAACTATTCATTTTTATTATTCAGAAACGTTTTCATGGTTTTTCATTTGAATATTTTACAACTCGATTAAAAGCTGTAGAATGCAAGTCTTTGGTTGTCAAATAGTTGAACAATTTAACTTTTTACTGAGTAGTTTTAAGAACTTGACCACAAATGTCAGTGTGAAAAAAGTACAAACTTATTTTCAGGAATTAATTTTCAATATACTTTCTTTCATAGGGTCACTGTCATACATTTAAAAAAAAATGGAAGGGACCATAACACTTTAAATTATTCTGTTTTATTGGAAGCATATTGTTTGAGATGCATTTCATTTGTGTACTACGTTTGCGTTTCTTACTCCAAAAAGCATGTCTTTGAAAGTGAAGTTTTTAAAAAATTTGATTATTACTCTGTTTATCTGTGTCACAGACTTTGTTCGGAAATCCTAAAGGACCAGTTGAGCTAGGTAACCCAAATACCTGCGCTGAAACAAAGCTGTGACTAAATTTTATTTTATTCCGGCTCAAGAAATAGTCTGCTATGAGCCTGAAGCTTTTATAAAGTTGGTTTGAACGAAAGCTCGGATTGGTCCGTTGAAGACTCTTCTTCACAGACAAACAGAGACCACTATCTCTAATAAGAACGAATGTATTACAAAATTCACGACGGACGAAAATTCTCTTCCACGCTTTGCCAAACTGCAAAGCGAAATCAACATTATAACTTGCTTCAATCAACACAAATAATTCTACCTCTGTACAGTAGAACACAACTCCAAAAAACTGGCGCAAAATAAATCCAACACTCGCCCCAATATTCAACTTTATCTCAAAGCGAGCTTTTCGCTTTATTCGTTTCTCGTCGTCCGCTTTCTCTTTTTTTTCTGTCGTGAATTTTGTAATACATTCGTTCTTATTAGAGACAGTGGTCTCTGTTTGTTTGTGAAGAAGAGTCTTCAACGGATCAATCCGAGCTTTTGTTCAAACCAACTGTATAGAAGCTTCAGGCTCATAGCAGACTATTTCTCGAGCCGGAATAAAATAAAATTTAAACACAGCTTTGTTTCAGCGCAGGTATTCGGGTTACCTAGCTCAACTGGTCCTTTAGGATTCCCGAACAAAGTCTGTGACATCTGGGGGCTCGTCCGGGAAAGATTTAGATTTTGCTTAAGAGTGCTGAACAACGATTTGCAGCTTGAAGATGGCGAATAGCTTGATTGAAGATGAATTGAAAGACTGAGAATTCGCGTGGAATGTTTGAAGATGTCGGAAAAAGCAAAAGCTGATTTCTTCCAAAGTGAATAGAATCGACTCTGTGAGAAAGAGGAGAAGGAAAAGAAACAACAAGCAATGTTTCAGGAGAAGGAAAAAAAACGACAAGCGATGCTTCAAGAAAAAGAAAGAGAACGGAAGGCAATGTGGGAAGCAAAGCAAAATAAATTAGAATTGGAGCTTCAAGAGAAGGAGAAAAATCGAGAATTGAAACTCGAAAAATTGGAATTGGAACGATGAAGGATGGAATTTAACCCTAGGATGCACAACCAGGGTCAATTTGACCCTGCAAACCAAATTTTTTCAAATATTTTTTCACAAAAAGAAATTCACCGCCTGGGATTTCCTGACATCTTCAATTAACTTATTTAACAATTTTTAGTAGTGTTTTTGTTTCACGATCTTACTTTGTATCTGAGAGAAAGGGAATTTTACATCACTACCCCAAGCCTTCACGACCAGGGTCAAGTTGACCCTAATACATTTCAGGCAATAAAACAGTTGTGCTGAGCATATAAAAGAGCATGTACGTTTCGGCTTGATTAGCTGCGACCTTTTGCTTTGTGAGGTGATAATATTTGTTTGTGAAGAAATAAATTGGCTTTCTAATCGCTGCAATGCTTCAAGACTATGCTCTAAACAGGTTGTCAAAGGTGTAGCAAGAGCAGGATTTATATTTTCTAAAAGTATTTTTCTGATTTTGTCTGAGATGTGTTGCTGAAAGGTAGGTCGGTAGGCAGATATGCAGATATATCAACCTGTGTTATTAGGTAAACTGGAGAAAGTAGAGATATTCGACAGGCTTTTTCAAATAGCGTATAGGCCTACTTGACTGTTCAGTGGAAATATATAGGCTACTAGCAGATTTTTTACAGTTCAAAAACATATCGAATAAGCCTATAAACGTGTGTTTCGTTCAGGTTGTAAGTACAGTAGTTTTATTGTTGCAAATACATTACAAAATGTCAGAATCTTTCAACAGCACAATGATCTCACTCGACGAGGCAGTTGGGCTTGCCCAAGATGAAGACGGTATTCTGGGAACAGATTCAGAATCTGAATTTTCAGAAAATGATGATGACTCAAGCCTTGTAAATCACGATTCAGACTGGGTGAGTATTTGACTTTGGCAGAACTTTATACCGCATTTTTTTCAATTTATTCAAGAGGCTTTTTTACTTTTGTAGGAATCAAACCCGCAATCTGAGGATGAATCTTCGGAAGAATCAGAAAACGATGCTTTATCCTCACTTCAGTTAGAAAGAATGAGCAAAACAGGAATTTATTAGAGTGAAAATCCCCCAGCACGGACACAAACAAGATCCTGTAATATTTTGAGAGAACGGCCTGGTCCTGTAAGAGGTTCCAGAATTACAACACCACTGGAGGCCTTTGAATCTTTTATAACGCGTGACATCATTGATGAAGTCATCCAATGTACAAATTTGGAAGGTCGCCGAGTAGCTGCAGCAAGAGGTAAAGTGTGGAAAAAAATTGACTATGAGGAAATCATTGCCTTCATTGGATTGACTCTGTTGGCAGGTGTAGAAAAAAACTGGGACTTTCCGTGCGGGAACTTTTTTCAGATCCACTCCAAAACCCTGTGTATAAAGCCACAATGTCAGTTCGAAGATATGAAGATATTCGGAGACTGCTTAGATTTGATGATAAACGAACCAGGGCTGAAAGGTTGAAAACCGATCACATGGCTGCGTTTAGGCACATATGGGAGTTGTTCTTGACCAGGTGTAGAACGACGTTTATCCCTAGCGAATGTGTAACAATTGATGAACAACTTGAACCTTTCAGGGGCAGGTGTAAGTTTAAACAATACATGCCAAGCAAGCCAGCTAAATATGGAATAAAGATTTTTTGGTTGTGTGATTCGTTCATGCCTTTTGCAATAGACGGCATTATCTACTTAGGTAAACAACCAGGAGACGCCAGTAGTATGTAATGGCTGGTTTGTGTTGCGTTTTGACGTCATCAAAGCTGGAGCGCTGGAGCGCGATGGAGCACTCCAGCGCTGACGTCATCCGTGCGCGAACCCTAGACTCCATGAGCCAAGGTCCAAACCCTATTTTTAATGTTTCAAATCAATTTAGTTTCAAATTAATAAATTCGAAAAGAAAAAAATAAAATTAATAAGTTCTAAAAGAAAAAAATAAAATGAATTCTATTGAAAACAATTTTAAGTTCTATACAGTTACGACGAAGCGCGTCGTTTCCTGTTCTGAATCGTATTGATTTGACCTTAAGTAAACTCTAAGTGTAAAAAAGCGATTTAATTTTTCTAACTTTAATCTCAAGACAATATTTGTGCACGTTTAAGCGTTAATTTTTCTTAGACCTTCACTTAATTTTTCTTGATAACCTTAATTTTTGTCATACATATCTTTAATTTTTCTTAAAAATCTTGACTTTTATCACAACTTTGTTTAATTTTTTTTCTTAACAACCTTGATTTTTTGTAACACCTTTGTTTAACATTTTCTTGAAAACCTCAATTTTTGTCATAACTACATTCAATTTTTTCTTAAAAACTTAATTTTTATAACTATCTTCAATTTTTTTTCTCGGCTATCTTGATTTTCTTATATCTAGGATTAACTTTTTTCTTGATAACCTTGATTTTCGTCATACCTTTGTTGAATTTTTTCTTGACAACCTCAATTTTTGTCACACTTATCTTTAATTTTTCTTAACAATCTTGACCTTTGTTTAAATTTTTTTCTTATCAACCTTGGTTTTTGTCATACCTTTGTTTAATTTTTCTCGATAACCTTGATTTTTGTCACACCAACTCAATTTTTTTCTTAACAACCTTGATTTTTGTAACACCTTTGTTTAACATTTTCTTGAAAACCTCAATTTTTGTCATAACTACAACTATCTTCAATTTTTTTTTCTCGGCTATCTTGATTTTCTTATATCTAGGATTAATTTTTTTCTTGATAACCTTGATTTTTGTCACACTTATCTTTAATTTTTCTTAACAATCTTGACCTTTGTTTAAATTTTTTCTTATCAACCTTGGTTTTTGTCATACCTTTGTTTAATTTTTCTCGATAACTTTGATTTTTGTCACACCAACTCAATTTTTTTTTCTAAAGAACCTTAATTTCTATCACACCTTTGTTTAATTTTCTTGAAAACCTCAATTTTTGTCATAACTACATTCAATTTTTTTCTTAACAACCTCAATTTTTGTCATAACTTTGTTTAATTTTTTCTTAAAAAACTTAATTTTTATATCTAAGTTTAATTTTTCTTGGTAACCTTGATTTTTGTCATAACTTTGTTGAATTTTTTTCTTGACAACCTCGATTTTTGTCACATCTATCTTTAATTTTTCTTAAAAGCCTTAATTTTTGTCGTATCTACGTATCTTCAATTTTTTCTTAACAACCTCGATTTTTGTTATGCCTTTGTTTAATTTTTTTTTGAAAACCTTAATTTTTCTCATAACTATCTTCAATTTTTTCTTAACAATCTCGAATTTTTGTCATATCTTTGTTTAATTTTTTCTTGAAAACCTTAATTTTTATAACTATCTTCAATTTTATCTCGACGATCTTGATTTCTTTCATAACTTTGTTTAGTTATTTCTTAACAATCTCGATTTTTGTCACATCTATCTTTAATTTTTCTTAATAATCTTGATTTTTGTCATATCTTTGTTTAAGTTTTTTCTTATCAACCTTGGTTTTTATCGTACTTTTGTTTTATTTTCTCAACAATCTTGATTTTTGTCATGCCTTTGTTTAATTTTTTTCATGAAAACCTTAATTTTTATAACTATCTTCAAATTTTTTCTCGGTGATCTTGATTTTCTTATACGAGTATCTAGGTTTAATTTTTTTCTTGGTAACCTTGATTTTTGTCATAACTTTGTTTAGTTATTTCTTGACATCCTCGATTTTTGTCACATCTATCTTTAATTTTTCTTAACAATCTTGATTTTTGTTATGCCTTTGTTTAATTTTTCTGAAAAACCTTAATTTTTGTCGTAACTATCTTCAATTTTTCTTAACAAACTCGATTTTTGTCATGCCTTTGTTCAATTTAAAACTTTTTCTCTAAGCAATCTTGATTTTTGTCATAACTCCCTTCAATTTTTTTCTTAACAACCTCGATTTTTGTCATAACTTTGTAACTATCTTCAAATTTTTTTCTCGGTGATCTTGATTTTCTTATACGAGTATCTAGGTTTAATTTTTTCTTGGTAACCTTGATTTTTGTCATAACTTTGTTTAGTTATTTCTTAACATCCTCGATTTTTGTCACATCTATCTTTAATTTTTCTTAATAATCTTGATTTTTGTCATGCCTTTATTTAATTTTTCTTAAAAACCTTAATTTTTGTCGTAACTATCTTCAATTTTTCTTAACAACCTCGACTTTTATTATTCCTTTGTTTAATTTTTTTCTTAAAAACATTAATTTTTATAACTATCTTCAATTTTTTCTTGGTAATCTTGATTTTTGTCATACCTTTGTTTAAGTTTTTTCTTATTAACCTTTGTTTTTATCATACTTTTGTTTAAATTTTCTCAACAATCTTGATTTTTGTCATGTCTTTGTTTAAGTTTTTCTTGAAAACCTTAATTTTTATAACTATCTTCAAATTTTTCTCGGTGATCTTTATTTTCTTATATCTAGGTTTAATTTTTTCTTGGTAACCTTGATTTTTGTCATAACTTTGTTTAGTTATTTCTTGACATCCTCGATTTTTGTCACATCTATCTTTAATTTTTCTTAATAATCTTGATTTTTGTCATGCCTTTGTTTAAGTTTTCTGAAAAACCTTAATTTTTGTCGTAACTATCTTCAATTTTTCTTAACAAACTCGATTTTTGTCATGCCTTTGTTCAATTTAAAACTTTTTCTCTAAGCAATCTTGATTTTTGTCATAACTCCCTTCAATTTTTTTCTTAACAACCTCGATTTTTGTCATAACTTTGTTTAAGTTTTTTCTTGAAAACCTTAATTTTTATAACTATCTTCAAATTTTTTTCTCGGTGATCTTGATTTTCTTATACGAGTATCTAGGTTTAATTTTTTCTTGGTAACCTTGATTTTTGTCATAACTTTGTTTAGTTATTTCTTAACATCCTCGATTTTTGTCACATCTATCTTTAATTTTTCTTAATAATCTTGATTTTTGTCATGCCTTTGTTTAATTTTTTCTTAAAAACCTTAATTTTTGTCGTAACTATCTTCAATTTTTCTTAACAACCTCGACTTTTATTATTCCTTTGTTTAATTTTTTTTTTAAAAACATTAATTTTTATAACTATCTTCAATTTTTTCTCGGCGATCTTGATTTCTTTCATACCTTTGTTTAGTTATTTCTTGGTAACCTTGATTTTTGTCATACCTAACCTCAATTTTTTCTAACCAAACTTGATTTTTGTTATACCTTTGCTCAATTTTTTCGAAACAACCTTGGTTTTTGTCATGCCTTTGTTTAATTTTTTTCTTTGATTTTTGTCGTACCTAACTTTATTTTTTCTATTCAACTTTGGTTTTTGTCATACCTTTGTTTAATTTTTCTTGGTAACCTTGATTTTTGTCGTACCTATCTTTAATTTTTCTATTCAACTTTGGTTTTTGTCATACCTTTGTTTAATTTTTCTTGGTAACCTTGATTTTTGTCATACCTAACCTCAATTTTTTCTAACCAAACTTGATTTTTTTTATACCTTTGCTCAATTTTTTCTAAACAACCTTGTTTTTTGTCATACCTTTGTTTAATTTTTTTTTTTCTTTGATTTTTGTCGTACCTATCTTTAATTTTTCTTAACAATCTTGAATTTTGTCCTACCTTTGTTTTAATTTTTCTAGGTAACCTTGATTTTTGTCGTACCTAACCTCAATTTTTCTCTTGGCAACCTCGATTTTTCTCACACCTATCTTTAATTTTTCTTGGCAACCTTGATTTTTGTCGTACCTAACCTCAATTTTTCTCTTGGCAATCTCGATTTTTCTCACACCTATCTTTAATTTTTTTCTTGGCAACATTGACTTTTGTCGCACCTAACTTCAATTTTTTTCTTTAAACATCCTTGATTTTTGTCATACTTTTGTTTAATTTTTCTTGGTTACCTCGATTTTTGTTATACTTAACCTCAAATTTTTCTTGGAAACCTTGATTTTTATTATACTTATTTTCAATTTTTTTTTTCTAAGCAACCTCGTTTTTTGTTATATCTAAATTCAATTTTTTTCTTGATAACCTTGATTTTTATTCACAGTCAAAGTAATTTTTAAAAGTTTTAAACAAAAATTTTTATTGATAGGTTATTCGTGTTCAATAAGCAGATGTTTCATAAAAAAGTCGTCTTCTTTATTATTTAGTAAACCGAATTCAAACATAGTTATTATTTTTATGGAGTATGAATTCGCTTTCTAGTGTTAACATTTTAATTGTTTCAAAAATGAATTCAGTTCCAACTACGTTTAATCTTTTGGTCGTTTTATAAACTTTTAATAATAAAAAAGCTAACCGTAATATCTGTAAGCGTGACAACGTGTGTCAAATTCTCTCTCTTACACAGAAGCTGGCCGTATTTTGTTCATATCGTATTACGTTTTCTGACATATTCATGATCGGAGTTTGAAAATCTGGTTACCTTAATTTCCAGAGTAAAAATAGAGTAAGCGAAAATTTTTATAATACACCTTGATTTTTATACTTTTTAACAATTTTCTGTGAAAAGGAAAATTTATTACAAGCTTGACCAAACATATTTTGATTTCAAAACACCGCTTAGTTTGATCCCCAATCAATTGCAACCGTTTATGTTAAAAAGTTTTACATTTTTTCACTTTTACTAAAGAAATTCATCATAAAACTGAACATTTTAATTCATTTTACCAACTAAATTTTCTAAAATTAACATAAAATTTGAAATCAAATAAGATCAACGTAAGTTTAAAAAGTTTTGTATAAGTAAAATCAATTCCAAGAAAAATAGGTTGTATTTTGAAAATATAATAAGATTTATTCTATCAAGTCCTATTGCAGTTAGTTCTTAGGTCTAAATGAAAACAAACCAAATTGAAATTATTTAATTAACTTATTGACTAGCTCGAAATCTAAAAATAAACTCTTCAAAAAGCAGGATTTTTAAAAAAATACTTAAAACTTTGCTTTCAGGATACGGTTTTGCTTGGGGTAACAAACACAAATAAAGAAACCAACAAATTCACTCTTTTATCTTGAACGTTGCTAACCTCTAAGAAAAACTAGACGATCTCAAAGAAAACGTATACAGATATTAAAAATTAAACTTTTAAATTTCATTTTCCGCAATAACGTTTTGTGGTCAAGTTTTAAATTATTGCACTAGTTTAACCAAAAATACTTTAGTTTTTCTTTCTCCAAATAAATATTTTAACCAAAAAACTTCATTAATTGATATTAATAATAGATCCACGAATATAATTTTATACGTTTTTCAGACGGAGGTTTTCTGGTTAGATTTTAAAAATTGTAAAAACTTTAACCCTAATTGTCCCTATTTAAAAATTCTCTCAAGAGCCTCACATTGTAAAGATTTTAGTATGGAAACAGTAGAGTCCTTTTACGTAAAAAATTTAACTTTTTGAAAGGGCTATCTTTCTTTCAAGTGTCTTAAAAGTTACGGAAACACTAGCTTAAAAGATCTAAAAAATTTTTCCTGAAAAGTGTACGTTTCTTCGTTGCAGAAGTTTAATTTTTAGAACCAAATCCTAAAAAAAAACTACTTTATTTTAGGTTTTTGCCAATTTTTCAATGCATAGCAACAATTCAATCTCAAAATTTTTGTCACAATATTGCTTTCTTAATTGCGCAAATGTTGTAATTTCGTCAAACTCTTTGTATAATTGTTGCACAGAGGCAAATATTTCGACTTTTGCACGGTTCTCGTTTTACTTAGTTTTTTTCTTTCCAAAGTAAAAAGAGTTGCATTAAAGGTTTTAACTAAATTTCGATTTGTTTGTTTTAAATACTAAGCAACAATACAAACATTTCAAAGCAAACTAACAAAAAGTTGACTAATCAAGTTTATTAGACTCATCTCTTCATGAAAAGATATCAATTTTTGACTTAAAGAGTTTTTTCACCTTGTATCCTAAACGTTTTCAATCTACTTTGCATTAAAAAGATGTTTAGCATTACAAAATTTCACAAGATTTTCTCAAGTTGAAACCGTCTTGATTGAAAAAATAACAAATTTGGCGTTAAAAGTTGTTCGATTTACAAATCAATATCTGTTTTTAGCAACTGTTTATTCATCATGTGACCTAAATGCGATGCTTTAAATTAACTTTATGATGAAAATCAGTCAACCTCACAAATTTTAACTAGTTGAAACCGTTTGTGTCTCAAAAAATCAGAAACATTACGTTTTAGCATAATTTAATTTTGCCTTTTTACAAGCAAACTTTTTGAAACAAACCTACATTTTACTTTGTTCACGTTTCAATAGCTAAGTTTGTTGTTTCAAAAGTAAAAGCCAAGAAATTTTTTTTTATTTTTCAATTTGAAGTCACAACTTGTGTATTTTGATTTATAAACCTAAACTTTCTTAATCTATTATGCATGTAAATTGTAGAGCATATCAATTTCTATGTTTTCAACCGGTCTGTTAGATTTTTATTTTAAAAAATTCTCTCGACTTTACGTATTGTTGTTGTCTTTAGTTATAAAAAGATTATCACAATTTGCTAAAAAATTTTCTTTTTTATCATTTATAAGTTCGTTGGATGGTAAGATATTAGATAAAAGTTACAATTTGAAAAATTTTTATAATAGTGTTTTTATTGCTTTTGAAAACAAAAGTTCATGCACAAACCTTGAAAAATACACAGATCGTCATGAAAAGTTTTATTTAAACCACAGTGTTGTCTATTTTAACAAATTTTTTGTATCATAACAGCAATAAACCTATTTCTCAAGTCAACTGTTGAACTTTGCGTCATATTCACAGTTCTTCTTTTTGTTATTTTCGTTTTCAACACTATCTTTGTCATTTTTTATTATTTTTTGTGTTTTTTGCTCCATGTCATCATCACCAACCCATACAACCTAGTTAATTTTACACTTTATTTATTTTTGTTGAGATTCACGTGTATGTTTTTTAGCTTTTGCTTAATTTTTTAAATTTTTTGGCAATTTTAAAAGGATTCTTGTTTTTTATTTTTCGAAATTGTTATTATTTTTTTAAATGTGAACTTTTGACGGTTTTTTCATGGTTGGTTGGTAGCACTAATTTCAGAGAATAAGGAATAAATATTTTTAAAACATTCTTAAGTGTGTAGAAAACTTATGGTAAGATAGAACAAAATAAAGTAAAATAATTCAATAATGACATAAAAAAGGTGCTTTACCAAAAGCCCATTGCTGTCTTTCAAACCAATTTTATTCTACGTGACAATAAAAATTCGCCCACACAATTTGTCCACGTCAAAAGTTCACATTTAAAAAAATAATAACAATTTCGAAAAATAAAAAACAAGAATCCTTTTAAAATTGCCAAAAAATTTAAAAAATTAAGCAAAAGCTAAAAAACATACACGTGAATCTCAACAAAAATAAATAAAGTGTAAAATTAACTAGGTTGTATGGGTTGGTGATGATGACATGGAGCAAAAAACACAAAAAATAATAAAAAATGACAAAGATAGTGTTGAAAACGAAAATAACAAAAAGAAGAACTGTGATTATGACGCAAAGTTCAACAGTTGACTTGAGAAATAGGTTTATTGCTGTTATGAT